>VOQJ01001712.1:25576-43940 GCA_015052665.1 Apistogramma diplotaenia | reverse complement strand
AAATTTTCCATTAGAAAAAATCCCAAACCCAGGGGAGAAACAGGTCAACTTGAAAGGAATAGACTGGGGGGGGGGTTTACAATAAACAACACCCATTAGCAATGCAGCAGCTCATTTGTCCTCAGTGGTACCGAATCGGAAGGACAGCAAATGCACAGCTGCAAATTCACCCTCCCGTGTGTTGTGCTTGTATTTATAGGCGTCTGTGCATACACTTCAGCTCCTCTGCAACCATCTTGTTCTTTTACAGCATTCTAAAAATAGCAGGCCGCACTGTTTGCATGTGTGTGCCATTTTTAGATCCTGGAATTTAAATGGAAATGAAAAAAAAAGAAGAACAAGGCAGCAGAAAAAGAAACTGTTGTTTATGTGAATGAACATGCTGTTCCATATTTGTTCAGAGATACTCCACGCTGGCCTGGCAACACTATGTACAAATGAAATGTTAAACACTGCCAGGTTTCAATTTAGGTGACCTCTATGTATTGCGTCACATGTAAATAAATAATTTTCGACCTTTTCTAATAGTACTTCATGATTCTTCTGCAACTGGACAAGAAGACGCTTCAAGTTTCATGTCGGTGCCAAGAGCATTCTAGCGCCACCAAGGGTCAAGCTACAGCTATGATTCTGTGCAAAAACCTTTGGATTAAGCCAGAATGAAAGCTCCTTATGACGCCTGCTGCTGTTTGATTTGCTGAATAAGTTTAAACATTTCTACAGGCCACCTTTTTTCTCCGCTCAGTCTCAACTAGAACTCATCTTACTCTAAAATCCAGCATTATCAGACGGGTTTTAGATTATCAAAACCACCCGTCTACTCTGGTTAATCCAAATAAAGAGCCCATCCAGTAAGCAGGAAGTGAGGTCATAGCTACAATGCTTAACACATCTATAAGACCACTGCCCACTGTAGGCTTAATGCCACAGCTGATATAATTACTGTTATCCATAAATTTTCAAATTTACTTAAAAAAAAACAAACAGTAAAGCAAATTATTATTTTTTTGATTAACAGGTCAAATTACATACATTTCAATTACATGCATTCTCGAACACAAAATTAGTTTTAATGGTTGAACATTGTGCTCGATTGATTTCTGCCTTTTCAGTCCAGTGAGCCAGCTCAACCTCGGCTCTAAAAACACCAATTCGGTTTGTTATTTGCCTCGTAAATAACAGCTGGTCTAATAAATTTGTTAAGCGCTGTATATCAGCAACAGTTGATTGTATTGGCCCCAAATGTGGTGTATGAACTCAAATAGATTAGGATGAAAATCTGTTGCTTGACCACAGGGGTGCTGCGAGCAGAAGCAGGGTTTTCCTCTCCGTGCATACATACAGCCACGCTTCTAATGTGACAGCTGTGCTCTGCTGACCTGCTTGGCCTCCTCATCACTGCCCGCAGCTTTATTAATTTACTGTCCGTTAAAGCCTATATTCACATCATGTGAAAAATTGCTGCGTTCCAGTGGGAGCAAACTCAACATTTCTGCTTTTGCACTGTTTGTTGTTTGATAAATAACTTGCATTTTGGGGAATAATGATTTGATATTATGCAGATCTTATATTTTGATATATTCATATCAAATATATACTCATTACTCACATCCCTGCTGTTCTAACATGTGCAACCTCAAATCTGCTCAGCTGTTGCTGTTATCGCAAACTCACGCAATGCCAATACAAGTCTTTGAAGGAAGTTGATTCTTCATAGTAGTTTATAATAGATGGTGACCAGATAAGTGCAAAGCAGGAAAACATAAAAAAAAACCCACACACACACCATTTGAAAAAGCTGAGAGTGGAGTGAAGATACTTGTAGATCAGAGACTGACATGGGTCAGAAAACTGGATGATCCTATTCCACTAAAACAGGAAAATACATTAGTCAAAATTGTAAAAACAAAATGAAATAATTTCAAGGATCATTGTGACATTTGCATGCAGGACTTGAAAATATGTCCCCAGCAGTTTTTTGAGGATACCTCATGTCTCTACACAATAACTAAGGCATAGATCTGGGGATCTGAGTCATGGACCTGGGATTATAGGTCGGCTAACTGCTGTTGTCCAAAAATATGAGCTAATGAAACCTGTTTTTGACTACAATATACTTTAAACTGGAGATAACGGGACTCCCAAAGAGGGAGATATTGTAGTAGTTGGGGAAACAGCTGGTTAAAAGAAGCCAGACAGTGACACCATGTGGCCATTTTTAGGATGTTTACGTGGAGGAGAAAAAAAAACAGGACAGAGAAAGTGAAATCCACACACTGCCTTTAATGCTGTACATTTAATACAGATTCCACTTTTTTAATATATATATATATTTATATAGATGGTCAATGAGATATCCTTTTTCTGCCAGATGATTTCCATAAGTTAAGAAGCAAATATAATAGCATATTTTATTTTCAATCTTTTTGCAGCTTGGCGCAAAAAATCTAATTGATTGTAGGTCCCATATGAATAGGAATGCTTTAGAAAAAAAAGTGCAAAAAAACTGAACATCCCCATCCATTTTAAAAAGCAGAAACAGTGAGGGAATTTATTATTTGATTCAACCTCATTTAAACTTGAGAAGCACATTCCATATCACCCCAGCAAAAGCAAAGACTGCACAACACCCTTTTAAATCAAGATCCAATTAAGTTAGAATAAAATCTCAGTATTCCTGAGCATAATGGAACGATATACTTTTGGGGTTTCTTTAGATCCTATTTCCTCATATCGGACAGTAGTAAAATGTCTTAAAGACCGCTTAAGCGTTTCTTCAAATGAAAGAAAAAATGTGTGATTTAGGTGGATCCTGTGGTCATTTTAGCAAATCAAGCAAACCTTGACTTGCTAAAACGAGCCAAAGCCTTTTGATTCAGAGTTAACAAAAAGAAGTCTTATATTTTATAGCTACTTTGTTGGCCAAGATTATGTACAGTTTTACTGTGACACTTAAAACCAAATTTTTGGGACTGGTTAGATGATAAAAAAAAAAAAAGCAGTCAGTTGAATATAAAACTTCATACGTCATGTTTGACTACGCTCATTTTTCTTACACTTGTACTTTGTGCAACTTATTTGTGGTCTTCAGATGTGTATTCTGTGTGTGTGTGTGTGTGTGTGTGTGTGAGTGTTTATCTGATGTGTGCATGACCAGCGGATGCTACTGGTATTAAACTGGTCGAGTGGTTTAGGGCTGACGGCGTTCTCTCTTGGTGAGCAGGTAACATTGAATGGTTCTCAGTCGATCTTTGGCAGGAGCAAACTCTGGCTGCAGCTTCAAAGTAGATTCGTACCAGCGCATGGCTTTCTCAAACTCCTCCTGGTGACAAGAAAATGAAGGACACGAGATGTAGTGATGAGGTTCGCTGCTTGGTAAATAAAAAAATCCTGATGGAACATCAGCAAAAAAAGAAGAAGTGTGACTGTGGCTGTTACCATTGCTATATAGACATTGGCGAGGGTAAAGTGATTGACAACGAAATGTGGAGCGATTTCTACTGCCATACGAGCCACAGTAAGTGCGTCCTCCCACAGCCGGGCGTTCTGGAAGATGTTGGCCAAGCTGATAAGAGGCACATCCTGTGGCAAAAGTCAGGATATAATATTATATATGACAGCGAGAGAGATATTGATTTATTTTCATATTCAAGGGATATTCACTGTTGGGGAGACCTTTTGTCTAACTTGCCTTCATATTATGGGGGGCGTAGTTGAGTGCTTGTCGTAGACAGTCGATGGCTCTCTTCCCTTGACCCTTCACTCTCCAGTAGAGAGCAGCCATGCTGGATAAAACCCAGGAAGTCTGATTCTGCCATTTCAGTGATTAAAGAGAGGGGAAAAAAGGTTGGGGGGGGGTTGAAACTCAATATACAGCAAATAATAATAATCTTGTTTTTTAAGCACCAATTTACAGAAAAGTATTAAGTCAATTAGCCGAAGCTATAAGATGAGGTTTAGGCTGACTAATGCTATAAAAACTGAGCGGTGTGTATCTGACACGTAAAAAGGCAGATTACGGACCACTGCCTTTACTTGTTGTTCTCAGTTGGATAAACCTTGTTTTTGATGTCAGAGAGTATTTGGTGTTGGACTAGTCGAGTCTTTACCTTCTCCAGGACCTTAGCGATGCGGGTGCCCACCTGCTCAAAGGACTGCGGGGAAAACTTATCTTTGCCAAGGTTCTGCAGGACCTTTGGGTTTGGACAAAAAAGAGACATAAGTGACGCTATGAGCTACTGTAAGAAATGTGGCTTTTCATTTATTGATAACCATGGCTTGCTTTGACTATGCAAAATCTAAATCTGCTCATGTTCTTCAAGGCAATCTTCATCTTTTCTATCAGACAACAGTTGTTCAGGTTCTGAGATATAAACTGTGTGCTCTTTCCCTCTCGTGGATAACATGCTTGTGACTAATTTGGATGAGAAGCTGCTAGAAAGTAGTGACATTAGATCTGATGTGGTTAAGTTCATCTTGCTGTAACAGATAGCAAAAGCTTTCTGTAAAGGAAGCCCTATGGTTGGAAACTCCTTTCTTTCCAGTCTTGTACTGCTTGCATTTATTTCGCACGTGGACTCTTGGGATCTCTGGCTCCTGCTTCACCGTACCTCACGCAGTTGGCTCTCCCCAGTGTAATGGATGGCGGCACGATTGGCTACGCCCGCCAGGTGGTCGAGGGTGTGCATGCTAGCCGCTAGGTTGGCATTGCATAAAGGTTCAACAGCTGGCTCCTGGAGTGGAGTGGCAAAGTCTATGTGCTCTGTGATGCTGGAGGGACGCAGTGAAGAGAAAATAAACAGAGAAAAAGGTCTTAAATGTAGTTTGGGTGTTCGCACACTAATGCTAGAATAAAAATGAGGCAACACTGTTTTCTTCATCGTGCTGCCCATTTCTTATAAATGCATATAATGACATAATGAGGACAGTTCTTACTCAATGTTCTTGGCAGAAACAGCCAACCAAGTGCTAGCTACAGTGGTGAGGTCCACCCTCCGTATCCGCTGGCACTCCTCTGGCCCTGGCCAACCAAGACTTGTGTAGTCTCTCCAGCGACCTGACCAAAAAGTAAATACATAAATAAAAATAAAACTACAATGTCTCTGAGATGCTTTTCTTCCATGCATGGTGTGTTAAATAAAAAACTTCAGGTGTATGTGGCACCTGAAGGACCAGGCGATGGGATAGTTGGACCACTGATCTCCAAAACGGAGTGACCCCCAGGTATCGAGTCCTCGTTCTGGCCGTCGTCAGAGGTGGCAACACTTTCTGACCCATCCACTTTAGCCTTTCTGACCCGCTTTACTTGGAAAGTGATCTAAAGACCAATCGAAAGTAGTAGGAATCACACATATCAGACAGATTTTTGTATGACTCAAACTTTGTATTATTAAAAACAGTGAACTTCCACACTTACCCACTCTGCTCCCTCATCATCCTCACAGTTCCCAAAACAGGGCCCAGTACCGGCACGAGCGCCCATGACACGGTCATTTTTTAGCACCCGGATCCCTCGCAGATCCCCTCGCTTCCCTCCAACATCCAGTGCACCCTCAAACGCTCCCATCAGGTCCTCCTTTAGCTGCCAGTCCTCCTCCTTTTCACCTCCTCCATCGCCAAAAGAACCAGTCATTTTAGCTGCTGCTGATGCAGAGGGAGAAGCCTGCTGCTGTCCAGCTGCCTCACCTGATCCGTTACTGTCCACAATGACCTCTGGATTGTGGGGCGACAGGTATGAATACAATTAATTAAGAAAGATTAGCTCATCAGGAAAAAAAAGAGAGTCAAATTAGGCCAAATGAAAAATGAGACTTATGTATATCACTGTTCATTACATTTTGTTAGTTGAAAATAAAAAGTATTATAATATTATATACAACCCCACAAAGTAAACAAAGCTATGGAAACCTGGAATAGCCAGTAAAAGCAGGAAGTATGTCACTGCTGTAAAATACCAAACTGCACTGAACTGAATCTCAGGTTCTGAATCATTTGGACCAAATACATCTTTGCCAAAGTGCCACATATCACTCGACTGCTTCATCCTGCCAATGAAGATGCCACAAAATCCAATTCTTACTCTCAAAGAGCAGGGTGTCTTCCATGGCAGACATGGCTGGTGCGTCCGGCTTTTCTTCACTACCCTCCCATTCCTCCAGCTGGATGCTGAGGTCCTCCTCAGCCATGCAGGCAGGACCCTCTGGATCAACTAGAAATGTAGATTAATTTAAAATACATTCATTCTAACATGGCTTACAGACACAAATGCATAAAAAAGAAACTATAATGAACAGATTCTTCAGTAAAGGTTTGCAATATCTGCAAATATTTTAACAATTAAGACAATAAAACTGTTTAAAAAAGCATTTTTCCCGACTCATGAAATACTTTGTTACTTTTGTGTTACTTTTAACATTTATCTAGAATATCATGGTTCAACTGCAGCTCACTGGAAACAGGTTTCTGCAGTACATAATGATGCATTTCATTTGGGGTTTTTTAAACAAATAAAGCAGCCATTTCAACATGTACGTATGCTGACCACGTTCACTGTCACAATGTGTGCTGAAGGAGCTTGTATTTATGTCTCTCTCCCCATGCTGTATGGTTCTCCTCGTTATACTTGTAGGTTCTTGCAGTTGTTTGTTCGTTAGTGTAAATTGACAAAGTTTGACCGAAGTTCTTGTGGAACATCACCTCTAGTCTTTCACATAACTCAATGTTATTTCTTTAAGCGGGTGTTTTGAGTGCGTACATGGTGATGTGAACACAGCAGGCCGGCTGTGTGTGGCCAACAGCCAGAATAAGGAGCCAGAAGAGTCAACGGCTCTTGTTTTCCAGGGACACCTGTTCGCTACCAAGCATGACTCTGATGAGCTATTTTTCTGAAACCACTATTTGCCAGTTGACTCTATTCAAGAAGATCTAAAACATGATAAAAAAAATTACCATAAGTCTGTTTTTTTGAGTACATTTTGATTTTTTTAACCCAAAACTAAGGCAGCTGTGTGATTTGTAAGGGCTCAGGCAACCTCATACATTCAGTGTGTGCTTTATGGGAGCAATATTCAGCTTTAGAGCACAAAATATAGTCCCTTCTAAATCTGGCATCAGCTATTTTCTGCCGCTTAAATTATTGAGTGGCAAAATTTCTCCACTTCAAAGCACTGTTCTCTCCACTCCCACTGATATGAATATAGGAAAGAAACCCAACATATAAGCAGTTTTTCACAGCAACTCTTGCAGCTTCGGGCGACAATATGAGCGGGTTTGTGAGTGTAAGACCCAAAGCAGAAGAGTGCCTTTTGAGTCCAGTTCAGCTGGTCGAGACACAAAAATAAACATTTGTAAAGCCTTAATAATGCATTTAGACTCACCAGCTTTTAATAAATAGTTATTACACCTGCTGATTAACCCTGTATTCCAACAGATAAAAGTAAAATACAAAATCAGACATGACAATGTGGCAGATTCGGCTTGAGTGGCAATTATAGCATTTCAGTGTGCTATGAACCAAACCAGAAATCCACAAAAGCAGGCCGGTCAAAGATGAGGTTCTCTGGTCAGTCAGTGACACTCTGCTGATATTTTTATGCAGCGATTCTACTAAAACACACATACAAATAAAGCTACAGAAACAGTAAAACTAGACTGTATATTTACTCACTTGAGCAGGGCTGTCGGTTTGACAGATTGTAGAGGGAGGGGTAGAACTGAAGACAACGCAGTAGAGGTAGACTGGTGCGACACTGTTCACAGCCAGAAAAGAATGAGAAGGAAGAGGAGGAGGAAAGGGCCGTCACCAGGATGTGGCGGAACAAGGCCAGGGCACCTGTCACATTGCCCTGGGCCAAGTGCACGCTCACCAGGCTGAACAGGGTGTGAGGCTGAGGGAGGAAAAGAAAACAACACAAGGCAGGTAAATTAGTTAAGGGTTAAAGTACCTGATAATGTACACTGTCCCTTTTTATTCCATGTAGGACGTACACATATCTGCTAAAGCTTTAGCCAAAAATACTTTCAATTTTCCAAAGTTATTCTTCCATTTTGAAATGTGGACAATGTGTGAGGAACATATGTTCCTCACCACTGGCCCACCTTAAGAGGAGTGCCCACAGACATGTGCACTGTGAAGCCATCAAAAACTCACAGATGCTGGTAATTTGGATTTTCAGTTTACTGCAGTTCTGTGTGGTGTAAAGGCAGAAGCACATAACATTCAACAGGATTGGAAGAATGCATGAATGTGACCATTTGTGTCAACAACTACATTTATCCAACATGGCCAAAATACAGAGTGCACTTAAACTTTGACAGCATACTGAAATGGCGAAAGCCAGCAGGTTATATACCTCTGACGCATTAAGTGCCAGTGCATACTCCAGCAGTGTTTGTGCGTGGGTGGCCAAGCCGTGGTGTAGCAGCAGGTTAGCAGCGTTGGTGAGAGGCAGGTGGCGATGGGAAGGTGGAGTTGAGCTCAAGGCTTGGCGCAGGCACTGCAGGGCACGGCTGCCGTTGCCTTTGGCTCGCCAAAACAGAGCTGCCTCGTTGTGGACCTGCCAGCGGGGCATAGTGGCCTATGCATACAAACAAACTTCGGTTAGCTCTAGAGAACGACTTAAGGTGGCCTCAGACAATTTGAGCTGGGAGACATTCAAATTGACGAGTGACTCATAGTCAAACCTCAGATGTTATGTAAACTTTATGAACTCAGCTTGATTTGGCGTGCAGGGGCAGTGAGTACGTAACTGATTTCAACTATCAAGAAAGAAAGAATATAGCCTAAATCTGTACTGCTCGCAACAGATTCAGGCTTTTCTCCCAGATAGTAAAATGCATCATAACGATCAGAGCTCATGTAGGTGTGAGGAGCTCGCTTACTTGTTTCATAGCTTGAGCAATTCTGTAGCCTATTTGGTCTAGAGTCCATCCTCCACTGCGTAACTGCAGTATCTGAGAACACACAAGAAAAAATAAATAGGGAAAATGTTCAGCACAGACAAAACACACACTACTGTACATAATATGATCAGAGCAGTCATTTCCCTATGCAAATCTCTTACGCATACATAAATAAATAGACACACCTCAGAGGCTAAGGGATCTGGAAGCTCCTTTTCTTCCAGAGGCCAGTCTAGTGAGGCAGGCAGAAGGGCTGGGTATGGTTGGGGGACAGGACCACAGTCTGGCAGACTTACCGTCCCAGAAGGACTATTGGTCCCATAAAGGTGTGTTGCCACTGGGCTGAATAAACATAAGTAGAAATATTTCACTCAATAGCCATGTTTTTCTCCCCTGTAAAGCTCTTAGAACACAAGTTCCCTGTTCTCTTCAAACTGGAACACTTTGGATGTTTATTTAATGCTGCATTTTTGTGGATCATTCAGCAGAATTTCAGATTCAAGCCTAATGCATTTATGCGGCTGCTACGTGAAATATGTTCATCTGGGAATTCCCACTGACCTGATGCCCTGTGTTTCAGGTGAAAGGTAGTAGGTTGGCAGCAGGTGAGCAAGGGGAACACTTGGGTATTCACGGGCACAGTCAGTCCTCTGAGGCCACAATACCCTCTGCAAGTCCTGCAGCACAATAGTAATTCTAGTTATTCAAAGCATTATCATGGTCTAATTACTCAGATTATCAAGGGTATACATCATTAATTAACTAAGAAGACAGAAGAAAGTTTGCATAAGCACTGCAAGAGTTTTATTTGTCCCATTATGAGTTTGATTTTACAGCCACTGGTTTGACATGTGGGAAGAAAAGAAAAAGCATGTCATTTGTTTAGCCTGCCTTGGTGTAGTGCTGATGGCTGCCCCAGAGCGCAGCAGCAGGATCCTGGTCCCCAGACACAGTCGGATGAAGCTGAGGGCTGCCTTCAGTCTGGTTTGAGTTGCGCTCTGACACAAGTGCCACACTGGACGCCACTGACACCTCTTCTCCAAACTGTAAACAAGGAGAAAAATGAGTGAAAGAATAAGTGTTTCATTTTGTTATTGCAGAGAGAACAATGCAGTGTGGTTGTCTTCAAAATTATTTGGGGGAAAATCTTTGTAAATAAACCATCCTTCTTATAAATACAGAACCAGTCAAAGGTTTGGACACACCTGCTCATTTGTGGATTACTCATTAATATTAATATTCTCTACATTGTAGAACACATGTGACATGTTTTTATGTAGTAACCAAAATAAATGTAAAAGCAAATCCATGGTCTGAATTTTAAAAAAATTTGCCAGTGTCAGACTTTTCACATGCAAGTGTTCTCTGGGGTGCAGCTGATGCAAATGTTATCACAAGTCGCATGCATATCCTCAGATGTCTTTAACAGTGCAGCTATTAATGCTACAAGTGCACCAGCTTGACATGTAGACCCCAAGCAGACTAGAAAGCAGCATTATGAGAACCACCAAATCTCTGTGGAGTGGGCTCCAGTCTGATGTGCTGTTCATTTCTGAGAATGTTAATTTCATCAAACAGTTTCATTACTGTTTGATGGTTTTGAAGAAGGCACTCGTAAGAAACTGCCTTGAAAGTTCCTTTCCAGACTAACTAGCCATCATGTCTCAACATAAAGAGCGTCTTTTCTCTTTGGCAGATTTAACAGTTATTTTGTTAAGGACACAAACTGTAACAGAACAGATCTATTTTTATATTCCAGCGCTGAGGCACAGCAAAAAACGATCATCAAGAGGCAAAATTATTCCCACTGCCTTTTGACTAGAATCACCTGTGATTTGGACTCCAGTTTGACAGCTTATGAAGTTGGTTAAGATACAGACAACAGTGAGCAAATCAGTCGGAAAGGCAGTTTCTACCTTGGTGAAAAAAAAAAATTGTGGCTATTTGCCTTTTTATTAAATCTCCTTTTTTTTAAATGAATTATTTTCCAAAGACTCACTTGGACATACTGAACATGTTCAAACAGGTCACCCCGGTGGTAGCGCACAGGCAGGTCAAAGGGGCAGTAGAGGCTGCGCTGCTGCTGACCCAGCCGACACATCTGATGGTTTCCTGAAACACACGAGCAAAATCCTCAGATTTTAATCTAAACGCTCACTTACTTTTCATAAAAGATGGACGGAGCCACTGTGAAGTCACCGGTGAGTCAGTTAGTCGACTATTTTGATCAATATTGAGATCACAATTATTTCTTGTTCATTTTATTGATGAAAATGTTTTTAATTGCTCTCTCATGTAAACATAACCGTGTTTTTGTACACATGTTGTGCCACAATCCCACTAATGTACGGACTAAAATATAACTTCCCCTTTTAATTGGCTGAAATTCACTGCGTCTCTTAGAGGAAAAATAAATATAAATGGAGAAATTGTACCAAAACTTGAAATGAAATCAACAGAGCACTGCTTTGTTTTTTACAGTGTGCTATATACTCCTGTTAATTTAAATATCTTTGCAGACTATTGTGTCCCCAGCCTAGAAGGAACCAGGGCATAACACGAGGTGCAACGAGACAAATAAGGTGTTTATTCACCTAAATGCATCTCCTACAAGCAAAACCTTTCACTCCATTCACTGAACCTGCATGATGGGTGTGAGTAACACTCATAGCAAAGTACTTGACAGCTGTGAGAGCCTTCTACAGCTCCCCTGCAACATTCTGCATATAGCACAGGCTTTCTCACTGTGGAAAAAAGGAGCACGAGGGGACAACATCTTTTATCCAGTAAGTTATTCTCCTGAAGCCTTCATTACTCACATGCTTATTGGAAATATATTTTTGGACAAACTGTACTGGTGATTTCTGTGCATCTTTATGAGCTGGATATGCTGACGCAATGCACAGGCTCGCCTTTATGAACGTCTGAGTTGATTTTGGAAACGTACAATGTCCACATTTAAAGATCAACTAAGAAATCTTGTCACATTGTGAACTTGCTTGATCAGGCTTGAGGTTTTATCTCTACTGTACCCCCATGGCTGAGGCCAACATGCAAACTTGGCCCTTTTCAGAACTGATACATAACAATTTACAGTAAAGCAAACCGTGAAGTGACTTTCTTTCATAATTGTAAACATCTGTATTCATGTAGTATGGGTCATTCTAAAACCACAGCCAGCGCAGGTTCCATAAATGATCTTTTGACCAGCTGAAGCAATTAGCTTTCTCCAGTGTAGAATGCAGTATGCTGTGACCACAATGCACAAAAGTAGTGAACTGAACTGTGTGATTCCAATACTTGCACATCCAATGATTATTCCTAATATTTTCTTCTTCTTTGGCATCTCACCAAGTTGGGCTTCTTTGGCCATCTGGGTTTCATGGATAATGTTGCGCAGAATTTGTTCTTCCTGCAGCAGCTTGTGTTTGTCCAGCGCCTCCTGCTGGCGAAGGTAGTGGTCATGCTGCTTTTGGTACTCCTTCAACTCATTCAGTGTCCGCTGCAGGGACCTAAGTATGGAAAACAAAGAAGGGAAACACAGGACAGTTGGATAAAATGGAGAGCAGCATACCTGTAAAAATACTTGTACTTATATAATCTGACTTCATGTGGGTGCATTTAAGCACATTTCTTGTAATTAAACAACCTCGTCATACACAGGATGACACTATATTTTTTTGTCATTATCAGTAACATAAATGTGCAGAAAGACCAGTCACCTAGAGAGTGTGTATAAATGACTGCGTACCTGTGCTGGGCCTCCAGGCGTTGCTCCAGTTTTTGCTGACACAGCACAGCGTGCTTCCTCCTCAGGGCCTGTTCAAAGCCTGGCTGGGCCTGCAGTGCCTGCTCGTAACACAGCACCGAGTGGTTGTATTCCCCAAGCATCTACTCAGACAGCAACAGAAGAGGAAACATAGAACACCATGGATATAGCAGAGGTCAAACTTACTTCTTTCATGTAGAAGCTCTTTGCAAGCACAGAAGCACAACAAACAGTCTAAAAATATGTACACAGTAGTACACCGATACACAGTTCTGTGGATACAAATAGAAGTGAAATTACTTTTGTAATATGCGGGTACTCCCCATAAATAAGAGAAGTGTTTATATAGTCAGAAATACTAACAAGTAATAAAATACGATTGTTAATAACTGAATTCTGTTTCTCTCTGAAACTCAGATACAGATCCTGAGACAGGAAGTAAATCATGGTGCTGTAGGTAAGCATCACTGTTCTTTTGGCATATGGGATGTGTTGAATATGATCAGTATAAGTGCAATAACTGACACCACAGTGCTTTGTGGACTATAAATAAAAGAAAACAGTGAATTTTGTGTTACTGTTGCTTTCATATAATAAATTTTTAAAAATTCCCTGCCTGTCAAGTCACCCCTGAAACACCTATGTCAAAATAAGCAAACATCATTTATTAAGCCTTAATGTATGAATGCTCTGAATCACACTGTATACAAACACAGTATACAAACAGTGATTGTACTTCACTGAATGTTATTTGTCAAGGTTCCATATAAACACATCAACTCTCCTTATTTGTAATTGGTAGCAAATAAAAGAAATTAAACACGTAAATCTAAGCATCACTTCAGTCGGTCCTTTGAACTCTAATCCTTTTAACTAAAAAACTGCAGCATTATTGACACTAAAGGCAAAAACCCATAAAGTCCCACCAATCTGACAGTAGCAGGGTTATTATCATTATGAAAATTCACTGTGTGCAACTTTGGAAAAAGCTTTGAATGTCACTTTGTCAACAGACTGAAACAGTGGCACCACTATAGCTGCATATTATACTGCGCCATTGAGAAACTTGCAAAATAAAATAAAAAAGTACAAATTGTATCAAGGCTGCTGAATTCCAAAGTGCCAGAGATCGTCAGATGAAGCTCAGCTATCACTATGAGAAGCCTATATTTTATCCTTCCTGAATAAATGCACCTTTCCTAAATCCTTTCTTAACCAACTACAGAATTCTGCAATCATCTACATTAGTTGTCTTCCCCACATTTGCACCACACTGTTTTTATCATCCATCTGATGGGTTTATTTTGGTTTTTTCAGCCTCATGTTGACCTCCTTCACATGCAACAACATCTCATTGAGAGTTCCAGTGAACAGCTACCAGCTGGAAGTTCAACACATGGAATCAAATCAACTTAATCTGTCATGGAATATCAAGGGAAAATGACTGTGGTGATGCACAAAGGCAAACTTAAAAAAAAAAAAAGTGTAATTGCATAAATATGCATGGATCTAACTGTATATAAATAGCAATTTTTTTGTGGATAATTTTACTTAAAAGTCCATAAACTATTTGTGTTGTCAGGAATATTTTCAGCTTGTGGCCAAAAACTGTCATAAAACACTCAGTGGTTGACTAGAAACTAAAGCAATGCTGTAACGACTCGAGCGTTCCCTGTAGCTGGAAGGCTTCCCATGAACTTACAGCATAAATGTTGCCCAGGGTGTAGTGACTGGTGAAGAGATCTGAGGTGAGATCGAGAGCAGCGTGGGCGAGAATAGCAGCATCTGCTGAGAAATGGGCACGATGCAGGACGTTGGCCATGTTGACGAGGGCTATATCTTTATGCTGCCTGAAAGGACGACAAATACACAGATACACCTGTGAGCAATCTCATGCAGTAACCTAATATCACTGCAAAACTCTTCTGACCAGCCTCACAGTACCTTGGGGAGAAATGCAAAGCACGCACGACACAGTCCACAGCCTTCTGAGGCTCATTCTTCATGCGCCAATAAAATGACGCCATGTTGTACAGCACCCAGGACGATGAATTCTGAAACACACAATCCTAAAGTCACGCATCTTTCTTCCTCTTTTTTTAATTTAACATCTTCCAAAAACATAAACTGCTAGCTTTTATGGGTCTACAGAATTTCAGATTTTCCCCCAGTGCCATTTGTTGCATTAGACAACGGAGCTCTGTAACCTTAATAGGGCTCACTGATAAAATGACTGACTGAAAGGAAGTTGGAGAAACACACACGGTAAAAAGGCAGTTTTTATTATTTACCACTGGCTTCTTCGTAATTGTTTTTGAACACATATCATGCTTTTATCCACATCTCCAAGGGAAAAAAACAAAAACAGTCACTACAAGAAAAAAAACAGTACAGTGAGGAAATGTTTCACAGGGAGACGCTTACCCTCAGTAAGGCTTGGTGGATGTGATGGCCCACCTCGTCAGCACTCCGACCCAGCTTAAGAGATAATGAACTAAAAATGGGATCCTCCTTAGAAAGAAGTGGGGAGGTCAAGTTTGCCCTCTCCTGCACACCCTAGAAGAGAAAGAAGGGAAAGATAAATACATCAGATATTTAGCTAAAGTCTCCATTGTGTCTATAATGAGTAGCACATTAATGAGATGTTGTGATAGCAGATCTAAGTGAATGATTTTACAGCTAGACAGAGATTGCCAACTTCCAAAGTACACACTTGCTGACTCTCGACATGTAAATATATATGAAGTGCCTGTGACCATGGAACTAACATCAAAGTGACAGTTTGGAGGTTTCTCTGGGGAAGTAAGGGGACATGATTAAAAGCTCTGATGTCGATGCTTTCCCTGCTGACTTCTTTCTTCTCACTCTTGTCATGTTCAGTGCAACACTTGTGAAGTAGCTTTTATCACACTTTGTGTTTTCTTGATTAATATCATCTTGCTTCAGGTGCCACGTGTCTGCCCCATTCATGATACATGTTAGGAGGCACACTAACTGAAACAGAGCAGAAACTAATGCAACTGTAAATGACAGCAGTGTGCAGCAAACTCCCACAACGAGATCAACTGAGATAGGTAAAAATAAATATAGTGAATAATGTGAATACAGGTTTGGCACAGCGGTCCAGAGGTTAGGACTTCTGCATTACAGCAAGAAGGCTCGAATTCACCGGCTGGATGAAGCCTTTCTGTGTGTGACGCTTGCGTGTACAGGTCCTCCAGGGCAACTGGTGATTAATGTGATGTGAATGTGAGCCTGAATGGTTCTCTGTCTCCATGTGTCAGCCTTGTGATGGACTGGCCATGGTGTAGCCTGCCTTTCACTCTATGACAGCTGGGATAAACTGTCACACTCTACGACAATGAATTAGAAAAGCAGTTAAGAAAATGGATTGGACTTTATAACAGGCACAGTTGTAATTAGTAGAGACGCATCAACTGCAATTTTTCTTTGTTTTTTTTTGAGGATTTGGATTTCGTGTGACCCACCAATACAGATTTTGCTGATTCTGAAGAACTGTAACTGGCAGCATGCATAAGCAAAAACCTATTATTTTTCAATGTAAAATTTTATGGTTATAAGAGAAATTATTAAACTTTATAATTTCCCATCCAAAACTGCAGCAAATTGCCTCTCTGCTGCAATAATTAACTAATAAATTAGCTGCTGTATGCCCACCTTTATGTGGCATGTGTTACCTTACCAAACAAAGGCAGGTGCAATAAATTTACATTGTTTTCAGGTAACAGGTACTTGATCCTCTTCTCTATAATGTTCCTCATGACTGCTTTGATCGTTGGTAGATACCGAGCCTGCTGGCTCTCTGTTAGCTTCTTTAAAATATCCATGATCAGCTGGGCAAGGATTATTTAAGAGTCCGATTAGGTTTATGTTTATGTTGATGAACTTTGTTTCTTCACTCACAGCAAAGGACGTGTTAGCATGTGGCTGTGAGTGTGCACACAACTATTTGTATGTGCCACTGTGTGTGTTATGGATGCATGAAACGGACTGGCCGATCACTTGAACAGGCCAGGCACGCTGGAAATGAGCCGATTCCAGCCCCTAGCCAGTCACTCAGTACATCTAGTAAGTAAGTGGTAGGCGTACATTTCCAATAGTATGTTCACATTTGACTAAAAATGGTTCACAGCTTAAATTAAAACGAGCACTGATTTTTCGTCCAACATTACATACATTTTCAACTCTTTGGGTACCAAAAAAGACATGCAGATGATACTCGTCATCAAGCGGAATTCCATCTTCCCAACAACTGACGAATCTGACCTCTACTCACCCTGAGATGCTGGAAAGCATGGACACTATAAGGTAGTTCAAACACTTTTCCACAGTCTGGCTTTTCCAGATCCGGGGGCAGAGCAGACCGGGAATCAATGTAATCTTCAGGTCTAGAAGGAAGAGAGAAGAATTGCTATTTTAAGATTTCATCACAAAGAGACACTAGATTGTTTAAAAAGGAACCAAAATGAGAAACTATGAATCCATATTTAGAATCAAAATAGTGGCACTGACCTGATATCTTTGCTTTCCAAGGAAATATAAGTGCCATCATACAGATCCAGGTCACCCAGGGGTACCTTAGCCATTAAACAGTCTGCATCCTCTTTGTAATGCCTCTGCTCCAGACCAGTATCTCGGTCCTCATTCTCCTCAATGTGAATCTTCTGTGCCACTAGCTGCTTCTGCTCAACAATTACCAAAGAAGGGAGCAGTGAGGCGCAAGAAATCGGAATTGGAGTTAAAAAAATTTACGGCAAACCATTTAACAGGACGTCCAAATAATTGCAAAGGATACGAATAACCAGCATGAATGTTTAGATGCAGACAAACACACCTCCAGCTTCTTGAGGTAGTTAACGCGAGTCTCTTGCCTCATGAAGATCACAACATCGTGGGGATGTTTCAGATTTAAAGGGGAGTCCACCTGGAACGAGAACCGTGCGATCATAACCGACGCCGTTAGTGTGAAACAGACTCAGGTAGCCGATCACTGTGGTGCATAATATGACAACACTGAAATACTGTGGAGTCATAGATTTAAGCAGTCCATCCCATTGGTAATTCCACACGCGAAAAGTCATCTTGTGAGACGCTCCTAAGCTTGACACAATCATAAACGCGCAATGTAATCGGCACCAACCACCATCACCGGCGTTGACTCTGGTGTATTGGTACGTGCCTGCCAAGACTGGCATAAACAGCATCATAAAATATGTTTACCATGACCAGCTTAACCAAACGATAAAGTAACTAGTCTGATTAAGAATTAAGTGACTTAGTGAAACAAACAAGATTTTAATATCCACGGAACTTTCTCTCTAAATGTAGCGTTGCTCAAGCTGGCAAAAGAGTCGCACTGAGTTTAAGTATACGTTCCAGTTTCACTGGTGCTATGAAAAATAGTTAGCTTCATAAGCTAGCCGCCAAACGTAAGCGTTAGCAGGTCAATGAGCTGTCATACTTGCTGTTGAATTTTTCCGTCCTCCGTGACAACCCAGTGGGTCGTAGCCCCTCCGGAGTCCACTGTGAGTATACAAAGGAGGATGAAAAGCTTCCCGTGTAACGCGGTTTTCCGTGAATAGTTGACACGGCAGAGCAAAGACTCCGGACAGATTTTCCTGAGGTCCGCCATTTTTGTCTCCTTTTTTTTTTTTTTTTTTTGTTCTGGGGTTA
>VOQJ01001704.1:26563-38999 GCA_015052665.1 Apistogramma diplotaenia | reverse complement strand
CTTTTCACGCCTGACAGAGATTTTTTAAAATTATTTTGTAATTTACAATTAATAATAATGCATTAGTCTTATATAGTGCCTTATTTCTCTTACCAGAGAACTCAAAGCGCTTACAGTTTTTGTGCATCATTCATTCACTCCACAATCGCACTTGGTGGTGGTGAGCTACTAATGTAGCCGCAGCTGCCCTGGGGCAGTCTGACAGAGGCATGGCTGCCAGTTTTGCGCCTATGGCCCCTCTGACCACCACCATCACCAGTCACATTCACTCTAGGCAATGTAGGGTTAAGTGTCTTTCCCAGGGACACACGACAGCATGTGCTCAGGTGGGGACTCGAACCAGCAACCTTCCGGTTGCAAGGCAAGCGCCCACCTACAGCGCCACTGCCTCCCATCCCAATTGGCCTCAAGTGGGCCGGACAGGGACACACAAAGGGCCGGATGTGGCCCGTGGGCCGTAATTTGCCCAGGTCTGTACTAATCTTTTTGCATGATAAAATGTAATTTACTTTATTTCCTCCACCCATATTATGACTGGTTTGTCTGTTTGTTGGCAAGATTACTCAAAAGGTTTTGATTTCGATGTAAAGAACTGGGGCTTGGCCCAGAAGTCATAAACAACATTTGGAGCTAATCACAATCCAGGAATCCAAGAAGGATACTTTACTATTGTTAGATGTTTCACATCATATCTTCCCAGATAAATATATTTAAATGAGAACGAGACAAAAGAAAACATCACAAACTAATCTGGATCCTGCTATCCCTTTGAATCCAGGGACTCAATTCGTGCATGTTGTGGAGGTTAATTTACTGCCTTGGTGGATGTATGCCATTTTGGACTCCTCTTTTTAAACATTTTCTCTACATAACTGAATGAATTAAACGCGCTGAAACTGCTCTGTTTGATGTGATGCTCAGAGTGAGGCAAACTGAGCTTAATGACTGCTTTTGATGCAAATACATTTGATTACAACAGGACAGAAAACAGTGTCACTTATTTAATTATAAGCAGATATCTAACAGAAGAGTTTTGACACTGGAGGCTTTCTGGGTTTCACTCATAGTTTGCTTTTACTCCAAGTTCTACTGGCCAATCAAGTTGGAACACAACAGGAAGTCATTGCCCGCTGGCTACACAGAAAGCTCTGAAACACAGACCACTGCCCCCAGTTGATAGGGTTGGTTACCAGTGGGTTAGTGCTGCAACTTGTTCTATGATATGCAGTCATAGAGACAGTTTCCTGCTGTTCCCCTGTAATTTGAGCTGCATTGCCTTTAGTCTGCATTTATACCATTTGTTTTGTTTATTTTGCATATGGAGAAATACTGTTCTTCACTGGCATTCTCTGTTGTCAGGCTGCATCATTGTTGCTGGCACTGAGAAACCCTTTGGGTAATATGAGAGGAAGGACAGTGTTTGTTTGCTTGTTTGTTTTGGATGTCCATATGTGCCTGTGTGCTTAGCGAGGAGGAAGTGAAACTGACTGGCTGAGCCATCTCAACAAACCATTTAGATTCGCGTGATACTGTAAGCGCATAGTGGCTCCGCTATCAAACACACGCATATATACACATATGCCCCCAAAAAAACCCACACCCCCCAGGCCCCTGTGGTGAGGTGGAGTGCATTAGCCTTCTGTGCCCTGGCAGGAGAGGATGTTGGTTGGGGGGTGCGGGGTTGGGGGTGGGTAAGGGGGGAGCAGGGAGATTGTAGTGGTGAGGAAGTGTGCTCAGTGCAGCACACGCAATCTGTCAGGTGCTGCTGCCATGATGGAGGGCACTAATGTCATCAGCCCGCCTGCCCCTCCTGCATCTCACTCTCCCTCTCACTCACATACTCACACACACACACACAAAACAACATAACTCGTCCCAAAGAGTCTTTCACCCACATGCTCAAAGCATGCATCTGCCTTGAAGGTATCCTCGCTCGCACACAAATGCTCACTTACAAAAACAAACACAGCATGCACACTGACAGACACACCTACCCTTTAGTGAGTTCAAAGCTCTCTGAACAGCAAACCACACTCAAACTTGAACTAAACATAGCTTTCAAACCTTCATGCCTGCTGAGCTTGTCTGAAGAAACTTGTAAGGCTGATATTATCACCGCTATGGGCTTTTTGTAGTGAGAAAGGGAGAGACTTTTATTACAGATGACCTGTTCTTCCTTTCAACCACTCGCCTCTAGTAGTTTGTCTATACATTGATAACAGCTCAACACTGGACTCTTCGATTACATGATGTGAAGGTGTTAGGCCACTCAGAGACTTGAGCTATCTCATTAGGAGATGCTAGGCTATTTGCTGGAATGGTACAGCAGTAGTGCAGTTAAGAAACACGGTCCCTCACCAGGCTTATACCATCTCTGTGTAATGATGACCAGATGGTGACTTTTTGGGGGGGGGGGTTTAATATTTTTTAGTGTGATAGGCAATTAACAAAAAAGTATAATGGAAAAAGTGCAAACACAAATTAAAGAATGAAGTTTACATCAAAGAACTTTAGTTTTTAGTTTAGTTTTTTGCATATTTGTCACACTTAAATGTTTCAGATCATCAAAGAAATTTTAATATTAGACAAACATCAAATCCAAAATGTGATTTTTTTTTAAATTATTCAAGACCTAGTATGAGAGAAGACCTAGTATGAGAGAAGAAGGACTTTAAATTCAATTCCAGATTTAAAATAAACGGCCTCTTGAAGGTCATACCAAAAGCATCTTTATTGGATTTAAGTCCTGACTTTGACTAGGCCACTTCCAAATTTTTTATTTTGTTCTTTTTGAGCCATTCAGAGGTGGACTTGCCGCTGTGTTTTGGATCATTGTCCTGCTGCGTAACCTAAGTGCTCTTGATCTTCAGGGCACAAACTGACCGGACATTCTCCTTCAGGATTTTCCTGTAGAGAGCAGGATTCATTGTTCCATCAATTACAGCAAGTCGCCCAGGTTCTGAAGCAGCAAAGCAGCCCCAAACCATCACACTAGCACCACCGTGTTCGACTGCTGGTATGATCTTTTAATAAAATGCTGTTAGTTTAATGCAGGTGTAATGAGACTCAAACCTTCCAAAAAGTTAAACCTTTGTCTCGTCAGTCCACAGAATATTGTGGACAGCCCCTCCTGGGAAGGTTCACCACTGATTATGGATTATGGCTCTCACCATAATTCACTGGAGTCCCAAAGCCTTAGAAATGGCTTTGTAAGCCTTTCCAGACTGATACTGTATATGTCAGTGACTTTATTTCTCATCTCATGATCTGTTGCTTTTTTAGATATTTTAGCCTGCTTCACTTTGTCATGTTATTTAGGTGATTTCTTAATTTATCAGGTCTGGCAGTAATCAGGCCTGTGTGCAGTCAGTGAAACTGAACTAAAAAAATGTGGTAAATCACAGTTAATTCATGATTTAACAAGGGAGGGGCAATTACTTTGTCACACAGGGCTACATAGGTTTGGATAGCTTTTTCCCCCTAACAAATGATCAGCATTTAAAAATTACTTTTCACAGCACTGTACATAAATATACACCTTACACGTACATATGTTGAGTAGGTTAACATACTCTTTTTATACTAAGAGACCATTTGTGAGCATCTATGTGGGATTGTGTACCTGGTGATGACTTTAAACAGGCCCCTAGGAGAGTGGTGGTGTACTAATACAAACAATTCATCAAATGCTCTATGAAAGATTTGTCCTTTTATGCATAAACAGATGTCTGGTTAACCGAGGTACTGATAAATATAAAGGTTTGGTAGGGGTTAGATGAGTGGAGCTGAAATGCTGTGTTTCTGCTGAGCAGCAGAGTCAGTAGAGCCCATCTCCTCCACTGCTCTCTGCATCTACAGGATGACGGACACTAAAGAGGAAACAGTTTCTAATGTTTTGTGGCTTTCACGAATGTTTGAAGCTCAATACCAGAGCCCCATCCAGGACCATTTTTAGAACTTGTAACTGAGAAACAAGTAAGTTTGTAACAAACTAGTTTTTGTCATCATTCAAATAAAAATGTAAAAATGTGAAACGCTGCATCTCAACCACAAATGAACTTTTTAACAAAATGATCATTTTGAAATTAAAAGCACAGGTTTAAGTGACAACATTAAAATCAGCTGTAATCCTTTTAAGTAAGCCAAGGTAACTGCCAAGGTCAAGTTCAAGTATCAGTATCTACAAGACCGTCATTTATGGTCAGAGTGCTTATCTAAGAAGCTAGGAGGACACTTATTCTACTTATTCTACTTATGGTGGCATAGAGCGTTGTCAGTGTAATTAATTTAACTCTGGTATTGGATCGGTACTTAGTATCAGCAGGTAAGTAAACACAGACAGGGTACCGGTATTGGATTGGAAACAAAAGATCCACATCTCAGCTTTAATTTATAATTACCTGGAAATAAAAGCTGAGATTTTGATCTTTTGTTTCATATTTATTTCTTGATGTCAAACCCAAATGTTTTCAGTCTACAGCAAAAATAAAAGGAAAGGCCTCACTGTTCCAATACATTCAGAGCTGAGTGTATATATATTATCAAGTGTCCTGGGGCTACAGTGACACATGCTAATAAAAAATAATTGAAACAGCACAGATAGTTATATTCCTAGTCTTGCACACTGAAGAGTATTTTTTTAGACTGCTCACAGCTGCACTGTGATTCTCTTGGTGGAGTTGCGTCGCCCCCTACAGATCTTAAGGGAACTACAGCAGCAGCATGAGCACAAAGCAGGCACAGATTAATGAAAAAGAGCAGCAGATTGTAGTTAGTTATTCTGTGTGGCACTGGTAAGTATGAGTGCTAAATAAATAAATGCACTCTCTGGTTCACATTGAATACTGATTGATGTCGTTCTGAATGATATTTGAAAGCCTTCACAACTGTGCTTGATGCCAAACCCAAACCCAAACACACTCCCAGAGAGGAAAGAGGCCTGTGCGGCACTTTTTACTACCAGGCACAGTATTTGGCAAGTGTCTGGACTTTCGATAGACTGAGAGGGAGTTTTGATCAGTTTTTAATTGCTTAGCATAAAAGGATGAATGGACCATTTCCTGCTTCTCAGTTAAATTATTAGCGAGATCAAAGACGACACTAATTGATATGACGCACAATGAACCCAGTGAGCACAGCTTCAGGTCAGCGAGACACCTACTCCACCCACAGGAATGTTTGAGAGAATGCTGTGTGTCTGCGTGTGTGTGCGTGTACACACTCACCTCTCCTATCTGAATGTGTGTTTCATCCACAGACAACGAGTAGGACTGAATGATCTCCTTCATGTGGAGAATGTGGTTTTCTTCGATGTCTTGGAATTTCTGTAAGACAAGGTTATGATACTTTTGGTGCAACAGCAGTCACTTTAACAAGGCTTTTACTGAATAAGAATTGGGAGGATGACTATGCATGTAGGTGGACAGCGCACATTAAAGAAAAAAGGTTTGTTTCTTTGTGCAGTGAAAAAAAAGCTTGATTGAAAACAAATTAACTGCATGGCATCAAATCTCCATAAACAAAAATGAGTTAAGTGCAAAAACAACACTATGTTTCCATAATCTGTTAATGTAACTTCCTGTGAGTGTCTGGGTGGTCTCTAGCCCTCCAGCACATGTAACTCCTCCCACCAAGAGTCAATTCTGGACGTGACATACAGTAATGAGGATTCATTTCTGGTTTGAAGCACAAGTATGGCGTAGACCACAAACTTAAATGCTGGTATTTACTTCCATTTGTGTCTGACTTTGTGTCTGCCCTTGGAGGTAAATCAAGGAGAATGAGTATAAATAATCATAAACTGGAAAATCACAGTGTGGACAGGGGAGCAGGATGAGCCTTTCTGTCCACAAAAACACCGGATGAAGAGCCTCTCACTTCTGAGTCTACACTTCACAGGCTTGCACGCCAAATAAGACTGTGCTTTTGTCTTTTACCATGATGACAGCTTAGTAGGCTCACACACAGACAGACAAAGAGAACACACATGTCGGAGACATGGTGATGTCAGAGAGCACATGTGTTCAGTGTTTATAATACACGTCTACATGTGTTGCGTTGGAGATGAGCCGTAGACTGTGATTCAGGGGAAGCAGAGCTGCAATGCTGCTTTCTATAGGGGAAAACAAAACCGCTGGGCTAACTGGAAGCAGCCCTGGTGGCAGCGCTGCTGCGGTACAGGAGGCTATAGAGACCAAATTCTGTTGATCTGATTTTAATTTGGAGTTTATCTAATCAGTGCTTCAGATGGACTCAATTACACAGCGATTCCGTTAAGGGGGAAAAACACAATCTGGAGATGATACAGGGCACAAAGAGCAGAACAGACACACACACACGCCCACAGGACTAACAGATTAACCAACAAAAGTGTTGCATACCACAGAGATAGGCAATAAACAGAGTTTGCAAGCGTGCATTTGATTAAAACACATGAACAGAGAAGGAGGGAAACTCAGCTAATAAATACCTGTGCAGTTTCCGCCATCTTCTGTTCAAACTCAGACTTGGCTGTGGCATATTTCTCCACATATGATTTGTAGGTCTCTGTGGCTTTTTTGGCTTTCACTCCAGCCTGCAGAGTATAAACAAACAGATAAATGACTATTACGATTTTGTATACTGTAGACAATAGACAGTTTTTCAGGATCCCCTGAAAAACTGCCAAGAAAACCGAGCTCCACTTAACATCTGAAGCCTTTGGGGTTAAAGTTTCTGTATAGCCTCATGCATTAAGGCACTTCATCATGCCTTATTACCAGACCATGATTATGTGGGAGTGTGTACGTGCGCGTGTGACCTCCCACCTTGTCTACATCTCTCTGGGTGGCCCCCTCTTTGCGGAGGCGTTCCTGCTCCACAATTTTGGCATTGTAGTTCTCCTTGGACTTCTGCAGAGCCTGAGAGATGCTCTGGATGTTCTGGACGGCCTCGAGGGTAGACGCCACCTCTTCTTTTGTCTGAAAACACACATCTTACAGAGTAAGTCTGAGCACATCAGGCCCCTGTTTATGATGTGAGTTCGCATGTATTTGATAAACATGCTTTTGGCTCAGTATAGCAACTTGCAATTAATGCTATACTGCATAGTAGCTTTTTTAAACTGTATAAAACTCAAAGCATTTGATCTATTTTTAAACGCCTTCTTCATTCAGATGGATATAAGAAGTGCTTATAAACACTATTTGCACACAAAAAGCTGGATTGATCATCTGTTTAACTAATTGGCATCATCACTAAACCCTCTTTGGTAATCATTATGACACCACTATGGTATAATGTGCACAGCACTTGATGAAAAAGAAAGAAAATGGTAAATTATATCATATTCTATCTTATATCTGACATTTATCCAAATACAGTCTGTATTGTTTCAGCAAGTTAGCCAAGAAACATAAAGCTGAGAGGAACAGGGAGTTGTGGGGAAACAATAGAGAGAAACTGTCACAGCCTTTTTATCATGCTGAAAGCACAAGCACAACTCCACTAATTCTGAGCTCCTATTTTACATTGTGCTCTGTGGCTTCATGCATCAAATATGAATTCATAGTGTCTCTCAACAAAAAGAGGAGGCAGAGTGAGGTGTAAAGAAATGCCTCACAGAATGAGACCACACGCACAACACTGCAGTTTTCTCAAGATAGAATCCATTAAATTATTTCACGTCTCTTATACGTGGTTTAGTTTCAGCTACTTTGACTCTAGGGACAGCTAGAGTGTGAAACAACTTGTAATGGCGAGAGGTAAGAATGGGTTTAAATTTAAATAGTTCATTTTCTTCGGCGAAGACAAGCCTGTGGCAAAAGTGGAGCAGAAAACCACTGTAATCTAACTGGAAGAAAAACAGTTCAAGGGAATGGACGAAGCATCGGTGCGATGCAAGTATCAAACCTCAATAGTTCTTTCTGGTATTTACGGGATTGCAAGTATCAAAAATGCATGGTTCAAAATGTTCCCTTTTTGTGCTTTCATGTGGTGTCGGTGTAATTGGGAAGACATAACAACTTGGAAAGTCAGAGAAAAATTTGGTAAAAGACTCGCTACGGTGTGACTTCAAACACAAGACTCATCACTGATGGGGTTATGCTCCAGTGATTCATGAAAATATAAAATAAATGTAGAAGTTAGCATAACATTACAGCCCCATTTCATAATAGAAAATCATTCAGCAGACATCTTATTACCTTCTGCAACTATTTTGCCCTAATTTATGACATCACTATAATCACAAGGCCACCGTGTACATTACATAATGCAAACATGGTGTTTATATGTGAGCAATATTGCTGAGCAGTAGGTATGGCTTTAATATTGCTTTTTATGGCCACAAATTATATCTGATTAGCATGTTAGACAATGCTCAATCAATCAGAAGTTGGTATCATAGGCTAATCAATAAGCCTGTAGCCTAGAACCGATGTTGCTAAAAATAAACTGGCTCTTATCCTACAAATTTGGGATTCCCCAGTTTCTCACTATCCAGCTACATCCAGCTGTTCAATGACCATCATGATATCAGTTGCTATATATAGGGAATCCCCACTTTCTCCATTTCAGTCAATAATATGATCACATGATTAGGCTAAGCCAATCAGGCATGAGAAAGAAGCTACATATCATTAGCATATATTATGATAGCATTAGCAGCGTGAAATCACCTGTGTTGTTCAGATAAATATGGCAAGTGTACGAAGGGTACTAAATATCCAGCAATATGAATATTATGTTGCACATCTTTGAGGAGTAAAGAACATATGCCAAATTTTATGGCTCAACTCATCCTTGTGGTTTTGGAGTCTACAAACCAGAAAGATAAAACCTCACAGACAGACACCCGGGTGGACGGTATGACGACAATATTATTTGTTTTTATCCTCCTGTGGAAAGCGGGAGGATACAAACAGGGCACACAAAGGTAAATATTTGGTTGATGGTAAGAAACTTGAGCTAATATTTCATTGTAATTGTGTAACACATCATTTTTTATTTGCTAGATTTTAATTACATATTGCATCATGTTGTAATCTCTAGTTGCTGTCTGCACAGAACCATCTTGATTAATCAGAAAGAAAGAAGTTATTGTTGGTAGTACAACAAGGCAGGTGAAGCGTACTGGAAACAGTGAGTGTGAGGAAGAGTGTACGGTTGTGCTGTTGTTTTTTATGTTCCCATTTAGAGGCCCACAAACACACCATATATTTCACTACATCCACAGTTAGTGAACACTGTTCCCTAAAAACAAATTTCCTTACCTTTTTGTGTGCTTTAGACTGCTCTTCCACATACTTCTGAACCTCTTTTATAAGTTCTTGTAGCTTCCTAACTAGTTCCATGTGACAACTGGCCAGCTTCTCTGTGGAGCTCTTAAACACGTCCCACACTGGAGCAAATGTCCTTTGATAATGAAAGGCACATTTAGATTCACATTTTTATATCCCTGTGAATTAATTTAAGTATTTTCTTTAGAAAGCTAGAAAGATGTGCAATGCTCACCCAAGCTGAGAAAAGTTGCCAGCTGCCTTGGCAAGCTTGGTCATTGACCTGGCATAGGCCTCTTCAATGGTGCTCCTGGAAGAGAGCAAAAATACAACAACAGTTTAAATAAACTGTTCAAGTAAGCATGAGTTTACACTATTATGTCAACAATGTCAAAATAAAAATTATGCATCTCAAAACCAATGGATAGCGTTATGTAGTATGATAAAGTTTTTTCCAATGTATTTGCAACTAGGCTGTGGCTCAAACAGGGGTTTGTCACTAAGAATGTGAACATCCAAGCCAGAAACACCCACTTAGAACTTGCAACATAAATGTTTGACCACATGCACTGTGTGTGGGCAAATAAATGTGGTTTGGCTTGTGATTTGTTCGTAAACCTCACGCGGAAGATGACAGAGTACAAAAGCTGGTGTTTGAATTTCATGTTTCTCTCAATTTCCCTTTTTATTCCTTTATCCTGTAACAAAGTGACAGGAGGGGATGAAACTGCAGCAGTTTTATAGTGAAAGCTTAAATTTTGTATTTGTGTCTCTGGAACAAGGTCAGCCAGGGGGAACCAGGCCAAACATGCACATACACAAAGGCACACATCCAGCATAGAGACACGCACATACAAAATTACTCACAGGATATCGTGACACAGCAAGGTGGAGATGGGCTGTATTAATACTTCTATATAATATATATTTAAATTGTGTGCTTGCACACTGTAGACACAAACAATTTTTAAGATATGTTTATGTTTTTTCATTTCTTTTCTGAGGAAATCTACAACGAACTAAATGTACTAATTAGCTATTAGAGCCTAATTCTTTTAGTGTAGTTAAACAGCATTTATTGGTCTTAGTCAAAATGTTGATATGCTGGATTTGAGGCCTACTTTGCACAAATAAAATATGACAGTACAAAGACATAAAAAATTATCAAAAGAACCAGTCAAATGTTAAAACATAAAACTTTTATACTTTCCTATACTAAGCTGATATCCATTCTCTCATGGTCACTAATTGCTGTGAGCTTAACAATTGATCATTATTTATTTTTTATGTTAACAAGGGTGATTTTTCTCTCTTTACTTCCTAGCCTGCTGAAAATGAGAAACAGACTCCACGCTGTCTCTTTCTCCTTTCCAACTTTCAATTTTTTAAGTTGAAACAAATGTGAAAATCTGCACTACACTGACTAAGCGCTAGGACCTACCAGCCACTAATCATGGACTGGCAGAAGACGGCCTTAGTATTTTAGAGGATGTGTGTGGATATGATACTGTGTGTGTGTGGAGGGGGGGCATATAATAGGACGAGATGTGGGGTACACCCTGAACAGGTTGGCAGCAGGGTTAACACAGACAACACTCCCCATGCACACCTATGGGCAATTTAGAATCACCAATTAACCAAACCCCACTAACTGCATGTCTGTCAGCTGTGAGAGGAAGCAAGAGGAACTGGAGAGAACCCACATGTACATGGGGAGAACATGCAAACTCTACAAATAGTGGATTTGAACCCAGGACCTTCTTGCTGTGAGGCAGAAGAACTAACTACTGCACCACCGTGCTGCACCCTAAAGGAAAGCATCTGTTGCCAAAACACTCTCAAGTCAAAATATAAACCAGCCGTAATGGCAAAAGTAAACTCTTGACCTTGTGAACAGTAGTTACCAAAAGACCTTAATTATATATGTGTATATATATATATTTTTTTTTTCTAATCTTTCAGTCTTTCAGTGTGTGTGTGTGCGCGTGTGTGTGTGTGCGTGTGTGTGCGTATGTGTGTGTGACATTTTTTAACCACACTGCTGCTTTTAAGGAACAAGACATTAACTGAGAGACGCGCTAACACAGTGCACAGAGCTGCTTTCCCCGGCAGAGGAAGCCATAGAGCCATTTTTGAGAAAAGAGAAACCATGGAAGCCCCCCTCTGTGAAAGGTAAAAGACCAAGCTCATTTTAAACTGGTGCAGAGCAACACAATCTCACAGTGAGTCAAACGCTAACCGACCTTCTGTCTCCTCCGTGCATAATGCATTATTTCATTTTAGTGTATAGTCTAAACAATAGCACACCTGCGGGCTAAGAGAAGTGTTGATATTTAAGCAAAGTGAAAATGCAAACGATTATTTATAACAACAAATTGAAACGGACTGTAATAAATAGTGCAGGTGAGCATCAAAAAAATGTTGAACAGCTACTCGCAAGAAATATAAAGAAGGTGGTTTTCCTTATAAAGACACCTGCAACCAAAGGAATAAATGTAGATGTGCAATTATAGGAAATATAGCTGTGTTAAATGACCACTATAACCACCCCCATAACATCAATGTAACTGTGTTGCCTAATTATAATTAATAATTCTTTCTAGGGGTGTTAGAGTAAGTGTGTATTAGCATGATATTTTAAAATAAAATAACAATCTTTCAATAATGCACATGTGATAATATTGTAAACAGTGACTTAATTGTTGATGAATCTGACTGGTAGCAAGTTTTCTACAGACACTTGAAAATGTTTTTACTGTGAAATGAAGTGGGACTCATGACAGTCTGAATTCCTTTTTTTATCCTTCAATAAAAACAGCTCGTTAAGCAAATCTGATCAGCTCAAAGTGCCTGAGCAGCTGAGAGCATTCCTAAACAACAGCAGGAATGAACGGTGGAATTCACTGCTGAATTCCAGTGCTAGCTCATCTATCATGTGGCAGGTTACAAACACACCTCGCACACAGAGAACTGAATTATTGTGGAAAGGATTCAGATAGAAGCCATATATTATACCAGGTTTAAGTTGACAGTAACATTGAGAAATTAAACACTTAACTGGTTAATAATTTTCAAGTGATAATCATCATTTTCACAGCTTTATTTTTTTTTTTTTGCTTTTGTCAAGAACAAAAAAAAACAATCATTTTTTAGAATTCCATAAATAAATCAATTACGAA
>VOQJ01001704.1:3276-24199 GCA_015052665.1 Apistogramma diplotaenia | reverse complement strand
TTAGCAGATTTTTATGCTGGCTGTCCTTCCTGAAGCAAAGGACATAAAACAGACTCTGACAGGTTGTCTGGAAGACCTGGTCTTTGCTAATGACCTGTGCCCACTCTCTTTCTGCCAGAAAGAAAATATTATAAAATTAGACATTAAGAAGCAAATGACTGGTCTGAAGCTCCATCCAGGGCAAACAAAAGCCATCCAATCACCATGGAGGAGGTAGACCGTTTTACTTCTTGGAGTGAAAGTTACAAGAAACGGGGACAGCTGGTTCGAGGTTAACACCAGACTAGTCAAGGCTTGTTACAAATTACACATCACTGAAATCATTTGGAATATAAACAACATCGGCTACAAAGCACCCTGAGAATTCTTTTTATATGGATGTGAGACCTGGAAAGTGCCATAAAACATCAGTCATGACACAGATGTGTTCCATAACAGATGTCTCAGAAGGACTTTAAAAATGTGGCTCATAGAATTAATCTGGCAATAGAAATAAAGAGGTGGAACTGGAGGTGAACTGGACACAAACTCAAGATGTTGCAAATGATGATACCGAGGGTAAACCTGTCCTAGCCATGAGAGACCCGAAGGAGAACACAGCCTGAGAGCGATCCCGGTGGAGAGCACTGGTTACAACCTCATGCACTGACTGGCACAAAGAGGACTGAACTGAACTACAGCAGACACATTAGTATCAGTGCATATGTCAGCCAATAACTATCAAGCCAAACATGAGATATCCACATTAGGAATGCATAAAACTGTGGTTGTCTGACATGTCTTCTTTCATGTTGGCTTGTTAGATTGTAGATTACATGAAGATACAGTGACATGTTTTTGCAGCTTCACAGCAGGGGACAGCTGAACTGAATAATCATGACCGGTGTCTGAAATATGTTTGAGAGTAGAAAGAAACCAAGGACTGATAAGAAAGCTGGCTTCTTTAGACCACTGGAAAGAAAAAAAGATGAAGATTGCCTCCTACTGAACGGGACTTGAATTGTTAAAATAAAATTCGAACATTGACATGAGAACCCATAGAGCTCTTCCTGTAAAAGTAAATTGCTCTGATCAGTGCACTCAGATTGTGATTCTGATTGTGAAAACCGCCAGACATGACAGGCTAAAAAAATTAAATAAAATGAGATTCAGAGTGGCCTAGGTTTTATTTTTACCCTTCCTATTTTCAAAGCTACAAGGTTGATTTTACTTATTATCAAACTAACCTACTTTTAATCTGTGTGGCCCGTATGGCTTTGTAGCTAATTTAGGCTAGGTCTATACAAAGCAATGCTGACATTCTAACTGATACATAACAGGATGGGTCACCTTGATTATGAGGCTCAAATACGCTATGTTGACAAAAGCATTCACTGACCCAACCAAATCATTGGATTCAACTGTTCCAATCACGTTCTTGGGCACAGGTGTATAAACCAAGCACAAAGGCATGCAGACTGCTGCTACAAACATTTGTGACAAAATGTGTCGCTCTCAGGAGCTCAGTGAATTCCAGCGTGGTACTGTGACAGGATGTCACCTGTGCAACAAGTTCAGTTGTGAAATTTCCTCCCTACTAAATATCCCACAGTCAACTGTTAGTGATATTATAGAAAAGTGGAAGCAATTGGGAATGACAGCAACTCAGCCACGAAGTGGTAGGCCATGTAAAAATCAGAGTCAGTGATGCTGAGGCACATAGTGCACAGGTCACCAACTTTCTGCATCAATTGCTGAGTTAGTCGCTACAGACCTCCAAACCTCATGTTGCCTTCAGATTAGCTCAAGAACAGAGCATAGAGAGCTTCGTGGATGGGTTTCCATGGTCGAGCAGCTGCATCCAAGCCTTACATCACCAAGCACAATTCAAAGCGCCAGATGCAGTGCTGTAAAGAACATCTCCACTGGACTCAAGAGCAATGGAGACATGTTTTTTTCATCTGGCAATCTGATGGATGAGTCTGGGTTTGGTGGTTGCCAGGGGAACAGTACTTGTCTGAGTGCATTGTGCCAAGTGTAAAGTTTGGTGGAGGGGGGATTATGGTGGGGTTATTTTTCAGGAGTTTGTCTCGACCCCTTGGTTCCACTGAAAAGAACTCTTAATGCTTCAAATACCAAGACAATGTCATGCTCCCAACTTTATGGGAACAGTTTGGGGATGGCCCCTTCCTGTTCCAACATGACGGTGGAAAGACCATAAAGACATGAATGTTTGGTGTGGAAGAACTTGGCCTGACCTCAACTCAATAGAACACCTTTGTGAGCCAGGTCTTCTCATCCAACATCAGTGTCTGTCCTCACAAATGTGCCTCCGGAAGAATGGTCAAAAATTCCCATAAACGCTCCTAAACCTTGTTTAAAGCCTTCCCAGGACAGCTGAAGCTGTAATAGCTGCAAAGGGTGGGCCGACATCATATTAAACCCTTTGGTTTGAGAATGGGATGTCACTCAAGTTCATGTGTGAGAAGGCAGACAAGCGAATACTTTTTGTTTTATGACTTCACAAGAAGTTTTTGGTTTTTTGGTCAAAAATTGTAAAGGTTGCCAACTCCTGCTCTTTCCATCACTGCTTCACGCTAAACTTCTTCAACACACATTTAAGCCAAACTTGAACATAAAATCTGAAAACAGCATAAGTATAAATCTTCAGGACATAGATGGCCAATTGAAATGTCTTTTTTTCCAGCCATGCCAGAAAACAGACTGATAAAGTTTCAGACTAGTGAAGGTCATCAGATTTATTTTTGATTGACTTCCTCATTGCTAACCTGGAATAGTTCAGCAGAAGAAAAAATGAACCTACCATCTGATGTCACACAAATCCAACTAGAACTGAAATCCTTTACTATAAATACATACTGCAATATCACATATCAGACCCTGGTTCACCAGAATTCACTCTCAGTCTTGTAGAAAGCTGCAGTTCCTCATTCCTGAAGCATTTTGTTTAGCTTAGCATTAGCTCCAAAAAAAGCTGTATTTACAAATCAAATACATTTTAAAAGCAGGTTACAGCTCACTGGGCTACATTCACCCCAGAGAGCCGACCACTGAGGTGTGCTTCCTGTTGCGACAAGATAACTGCTGGAAGCAAAAAGGAAAGTTTAGCTTTTACTTTACTGACAGCAAACACGGCGTGCAAACTAAAGCATACATTAGATATCAAGATTTTAAAGTAAGACAGTTCATGAGACCAAAGTTACACAACACCATAACACAAAGTAAGAGACATTTAACAATTGGCCAACCATACTACTACAAAACAAGGAAGTGACGAGAGTGAGTGAAAACACAGAGCAGAAAGGCAACAGGAAGAGTCCATTCTGTGCAACAACTGGGTTCATTGGCAACTGATATCAATGAATGCAAGAGAAACATAAAAACAAACACGGGAAACAGCTTAGGGCGTTTTTTTTTCTTTTTTTAAAACCTGGAATAACAATATTCCAAAGGAGTAAAGAAAACTGCATGAATGGAAAATTTTTAAAATGAACCATTAATGTCTAATCTACAAGAGGAGGAACAAGACAAAGTGATACCAGAGTGATGCAGCTTTTCAACACTATGAAAACACTGAGTGTTTAATATTCCAACCACGCATTGAAATTCTAAAGTGCTCATTATGCTCAGAGTGATTGGTTTTTAAACTCTATGCCCGCCCCAACTGGAAGATAACATACTGAGAATTTAGCCTACATCAATAGCAGTTTGTTTGAGCAAACAGCACAGTTGAGCTGAGACAGCTTCCTATGAACCGACTGAGTTCATAAAAAAGGGAAGGGAACAAGCTGTGTCAGCTGGTTGAACCATTATTCCAGAGACAGGTGCCAGACTGAGAAAGTCCTGATACACTGTACTGCACAGACTACAGGGAAATAAAGGATAGGTTGAATGCTTTAACCTACAAAATACTAGGTAACAGTAGTTTCACTCATGAGGAGAAGGAAAGGAGAACTATTAAATCAGGAATTCAATTTAACTTCAGGTTATATAGTGGAAATCAGTCTGAAAGGCTTTATAAAAAAATGAGTAGTGAAAGGCCAAAACAGGAATGATTCACCAATCTGAGACACCTCTGCTGCACATGCATTAAAACTTTTATTTCTAAACTCCTGCTTTTTCATTCATTTTCAGTCCAGTCCTTGTACCTGACCACTTTCAGGGGATTGTTTTTGTTTCTTAAGCCACTGAACACTGACCTATGAATCTTTCAAGAATTAAAAAGGCACCTAACTCAAGGAATGAACCAGTTGTCTGCACATACCTGACAACTTAGCAAAGAACCAATTTTAAACTGTATCTTTACAGCTTTCTGACCAGCAGCTTGTTGCAGAAACACATATTTATTCCCATTTCATTACCTGAATCTATGAACACATAGATAACAGTTTGACAGGCATAAATAGTATTTCTGCACCAAAAAAAAAGTGATTCCCAAAGAACTATTAGCTGAACACTTCTCTGCATCGTGTGCAGTGTGCCCCTAAAAGAATTGAGGCAACTTGTTCAGATTACGAAGAAGAATAAAGCTACTCATAGCAAATATTGATTTTCAAGTCAATATTGCCTAAAATATGTTTTTGCTTTATATATTTCCATTTATGTCTGCAGATGCTTCACTAAATGGCACGTCTTTCCAGCTAAATGTAAAGAAATGAACGGTGACGCAAGACTTTTGCACAGCACTGTAAATCATCAATAAAATATAAAATAATAAATGATCATTTGTTAAAGTGAAAGAAAATATCTATGTGCCATATCACTTTATGAACTAGAGGAGATGGGTTTATGACCACCATGCAGTCATATTCTTAAGTCAGTAAGATTTTAGTGAGCAAAACATTTTACATACAAACCCTCAATTTTATTTACTCTGTACAATTTTATCAATTCAATACTTAGCAGACAACACAAAAATAAACTGACATCTTTAATCTTAGCGACCACCTTAAAAGGACAGATAACCAAAACCACAGTGCTACAGTTTATCATGTAACATCTGCTGCACAGAGATGGACAGGAATTCAGTCTCCTTCTGTTAGACTACAGCGTGAGGTTCAATATCCTGTGTGTGGGGAATCAAGTGGTTGTTGCCTGACAGGCAGTAACACAACGCATGCAAGAGCCTTGTTTATGTGAGTAGCAGGGTATTGTCATACTACCTCCAAACTGCAAAAAAAAAAAAGCTAAAACAAACTAAGCTTGGGACTCAATTCTTCCCCCATTTCCACCTATCAAAAGCGACCAAAAACCTCAACCAATCTCAACCGTAACCAAATCATTTCCCATGCTTGTTATTGCAGGACTGATGTTGTGATTTAGGAAGGGGAAACATTACACAGGATTAGAAGCGCTCAGTGCTGAAAAAAGTGTCTCAGTTGACATGATGACATGACTTCTTCTCCACTTCTGGTGTGTGTGCTCAGGTGAAAGCAGTGGAAAGAACGGTACACTCTCCCTGAGGAATTTAGACAGAGCCAAACAAGATGGCATCTCTCCACACAGACTGTCAACGATGGCCTGCTATAGCCTGTAGAGCCATGAACCCTGTAGATGGCGCCTTGACATCAGAGTGTCTGGCCTCAGTCATGTGACCAGAGAGGTCTGGGAGCGGTGCACTGAGCTATCACAGCTCATCACAGGCAACACACGCAGCTTTAGCATGTGGTATGCACACAGAGGCTGGGCTTTGTTTGCTGTTGAAACAAAAGAAGAAAAAAAAACTTGACCGTTGCTTAACGTTTGGGGACATGACACCGAGTGTTAATGCCAAAAGTGGCTGGTCTAACAACTAAACCCAAGTTGTATCTAAATGTTTTTTAGAAGTGGAACATAACCAGTAAAAGGAATAACGTCCAACAAGAGGCAGGATGTTTGTTTCAACCAAAAAGCATAATTAGAATAATGTTTGCACTCCGAGGTGATCATTTAAAATCGCTACTGATTCTCAATCCACCTCAGCAAGCCCTTCTTCTGAAGACAAAGACGTATTGGTTTAATTTGAGAGACAGCTGAAGAAATTATGCAACCAGAAGGAAGTGTGTCACTCTTGTCCGCCTCTTGATTTGCCTCACTGCTTGCTGCATTATTGCGACACTGCATGTGAACTGTGTGAGAATGTAGAAGACCACACGCACATAAAGAAAATAGAGAGCGCAGAGAAGACAGCCATCTCAGGGGCTACTGGCTGTCTCGATATTGCCTTCTCAGTGCTAATCTGTTTGATTTCCCGTGACACACTGGAAGCTAAGAGATTACGTGTTAAACATAAGGTCATCATAGTTTTGCTTTAAAAAAATAAAATAGGCTACTTGCTGCTACAACAACCCTTTAACTCACACATTTCAGTGCAGGACACAACATCCTGCACCAAAACCTACAACAATAGACCGAACTCTAACCTAGACTTCCCACAGAGAAAAGGGGAAATGAAACAACGTCTGCAAATCAAATCAAGGAGTAGAAAAGGTGTAGCTGGTGACCAGTCCACTGCTGCAACTATGACAGATGAACAACACTGCCTGAAAGAAACAATGAAGCTATCTCAAAAAAAAAAAATAAGTGAAGGAGCATGGGATGTGGAACGGCAAGACCTGCATGTACGAGAACCTGTCTGCTCAGCAGTGTAACAGCAGACCGAGGAACTTAACGCAAGTGCGTCTGCTCGCGATGATGATGATTTGTAGTCAAGTCAAAGGAAAATGGATGCATCTCTGCTGCTGCCAAGTATGTGTGCGCCTGTGTGTCCTGCATGTTAAACACACAGCTGATCGCCGCCATCACTGGATTCTCTTGTGGCTCACAGCAGGGCACAAAGGGCAGATTGAAGAGTCAGGAGTGTCCCCGCTCTCCTCTTTTCCATTTAGTTAATGATGAACTCTCATTTAAGAATAAAAAAGGCGTTAGAGGGTAACAGCAGTTCATAATTACTTCAAGAACTTGTTTTCAACAAATATTCATTACAGCTGCTTTGTAAGCACAGGATCACCTCCAGAGTTCAACTGAGGCTTAAAGCTAAGGATGTATTTGCGCACCTTAAAGAAGACAGTCTGATTGGTCTTTGCAAGCTGAGAGACTGCGTGTATAAATCAGTAATAAAGCCACTCTACAGGCCTATTTTAGGATACATGTGTTTAGTAACAATAAACAGAGACACCAGATTTTAAAAAGAAAAAAAAAGCAAGGTTACAACATTCAGCCAATCAACATTCAATATTCTTATGGCTTCTTTTCAAAACCGTGTAGGTCTCAGAATTTGTAATTATTCAGCTATAACTCAATACAACAGAAAAAACGCTTAACCCATACTTGCCGTAGTGGTTATAATGCACATATTATTGCGTGAGTTTCACTTTTAATGTAGTTTAACAAGTAGTAAAGGCAGACTTCTACTTCCACCTGCTTTGACATAGCCACGTCAAATTACTATCGGAAGAGAAATGACTTTTAGGCAGCATGCAGAGCGAGCTGCGCTCAGTTTGATACCGAAACACGCTCTGCGGCACTGACTATATTAAATAAAGGACATTTATTTAATGCGGTATGAGGCTTAACAGGCGATTTAAAGCCGTTCTAACTTACTAACATCTGACCTCTCACTGAAACTTTGTTACGGAAGAAAATGACGCGTACGACATACGGCTATGATTGACAGCCGAGGTGTCCAATAGTATTCAGGGAAGCAACCATAAACATTCCAAGCGATCCTGACCGAGCCAATTATAGGAAAACAGGGGTGGAAACCTCGATTTTTCAAGTTAGATTGGTTCACAGAGGCCCAAACCCCGGGCTGGCAAAATATTTGCCGAGGAAAATTAGCGGTGGCCGCCGCGCTGCTGACCAGGACACTGCGACTTCAGTGGGATCTAAGCTTGTGAGCTAGACGACTATCTCTGCACAATGAATAACATTTGACTCCTGACTGACATGGACACGATAAGGAGGGAGCATAGCGAGAGAATAGCGAGGAATAGCACCGGTGTAAACACCGTGAATAAAAAAAACACCACCTACCCAGAAATTCTCTAGGAAGTACGGCGTTATCATCTTGTTTTATTCCTCTTTGCCGCAACTTTTAAATTTGTTGTAGTGCAACTTTTAAAGCGTATATCATCCACCGTCCTCCCCCCGTTTCTCTTGTATCTGCCTTTCCCCGTTTTCCTCCTCTCCCCTTTCTTCTCCCTCCCCACCTACAGACTCCACCTCCACCCGGTTATACTGCAGAGACGGATCTGGCTGCAGACATGAGGGCGCCGCCATAACTCTATAGCGGAAGTTGATTTTCATGATTCAAACCCCAGTCCTGTAGGTGGCGGTAATGCATTTCTAAGCTGGTTTGTCAACCGCCATTAAAACCACAAGAAGAAGAAACAAAAGAAGAATTGTTTAACTTTTTTCCATTTTTCTCTTTTTTTTTATTAAACTTGGAGTTAAAGAATTACAGTAATTATTCTGTAAGTAGTAACATTACAAAAGTAGTAACATTACAAAATATCCAAATAAAGTCATGTAGAGATATATATATATATATATATATATATATATATATATATATATATATATATACACACATACCATTACATATACAAATATGTAGAGGTAGGTAGTGCATGTAGTACTTTGCAATAAACATAATACATATAAAGGAATAAAAAACACATGAGTTCTTACAAGAGGATGCCTTGTAAGACCCCACGGTACTCGTGTGTGTGTGGGGGGCTGAGGGTTAGGGTTATAATGATTATAAAGACAGACACCAAATTAATAAGTTCAGAATTTATGTATTAGCATCACAAACATCAGTCATTCATTTATTCAGTTCAAAGCTTCACACACCACAGCCAAGGTGTGATTATATCTGTGTAGGTTCTCAGTCGTCCAGGTCATAGTAGTCTCTGGAGCTTGAAAAACAGTGACTGGACTTCTTCAGTTCTGAAGAAGCCTGTTGGATGAGAGGTGAAACCTCTTCAAGAAACAAAAAAGGTGTGATTATACTCACTCTACCTGTTTTACATCTACTGTCCACTTGATGGTGCAGTAGAGCAAATGAAACACCATGAAGTTTCACCGATTGAATGAAAAGCTTCAATGCTTCATGAAGCTTCATCTCATCATCATTACATTTAACTGAAGAAAAGAAACAGAATAATTTGCTTACCAAAGTGTTTGTGCTGGCCAACATAGTTCATCTGTCTGCCCTCCGGATGCCAGCCATCACTAAGGAAGCGTTGTGTGATTGGCTGGAAGTTGGTTCGACTTCACACAGCATCGATGGCTCTTGCTTGAGTGTGGTGGATGTTTCATGTGCATTTTTGACAGTGAATTTTGGACATTGAATTTGGTCTATTGAATGTGAGTGCTCAAAAATATCTGCATCACATTTTTAAAAAGTGAATTTCTTATCTTGAAATTTTGTTTGTTGAAAAATAATATGAAAATGAGATTTCAGAGGCAAAATGAATGCTAAGGAGAATTCTTGTAGTGTTAGTTCACTGGAAAAGGGCACAGGAGGAACATGCAGGACATCTCTCTGGGCAGGGGAATAGGAGAGTTACAGAGTTACAGTGGTTACAGAGACAATTCTGGAACAGTGCAAAGGATCTTACAATCAGGGTTTGTGTAATCCATGGCAAGGGCTGTGAGTTTGCAGTGGAAGCCTTGATGTTGTCCAGCAGAGCAGGCAGGCAAAGGGAAGTGGTGAGTATCTCCAGGAGGTGTGACGGGTGAGAATGCCCAAAAACACTGATAAATGAAAGCACAGTTGAACCTAGTAGCATAATTACAAGACAAAAACAAAGACATGTGCAGAAGATAAACAATCCACTTGGTAAGAAAAGGTCAGAAGATCATTACCACGTAATGACACTCTGACAAAGTGTGGGGAATCAAGCTGGGCCATAAATACTGGGTTTATAGCCACAAAACAAGAAACAGGTGTGTCAGCTCTGACCACCAGACCCAACCTTGAGTGGTGGAGGAACTCCATAATGTTTGCCTACTGGAGAAAAAGGAAAGACCACAGCAACAACAAGACCACATCCGGACAGTTTCACACATTCCACACTTTCATTTCTTACTTTATGAATTCTTCAACAGGTTTTTCAATTGTTTCCTTCATCCACTTTGACTGAAAGCTGATGCTCCACACCTCAGACTAACCTAATGCTGCTTTTGACCCATAAAACAGGTTTGAGCTCTGCACCATAAACATGCATTGAGTACCACAATGTGACACCAACACACAGGAATGAGTGATACTAAAAAATACTAATGGATGGATGGATGGACTTATATAAAGTTTAGAAAAGAGCAGTGGAGAGTTCTTAACTCTCAGCGTGGATGTCAGAAGAAGTCGTGCTGAACAGCACAGGACCCTGCTTTTGTCTTATCAACAAACCTATGTAGAATGGGCCCATCCACTGAATTGCAGACTTGAAGGTAAAACCAGCTAAAAGATCCAATTGTCAAACAATAATCGAAATACATTAGTTCTCATTTTACATGTTGTTTCAGGAGGTGTAAATTGGATACTTTGTTCACTGTACAACTGCACACAGTATATTTGGCATTTTGCAGTGGCTTTTTATATCCTAATATGAAAAACTATCTTTGAAGTTGGAGGGGAAATAGCAGCTTTCAGAAAAAATTGCAGATCCAGGATCTGGCCTATGCTTAGGACCTCCCTCCCCTGTATGAAAGCAACCACTAATGTGGACAGTGCTGACTCAGCGACCTGACAGCAGCTTTGCTACTTCCAAAACAGGGAGCAGGAAACATCTGCCCTCAAGTAAGTTTGTTAATAAGTCTGATCTGACCTCATATTTTAGTTTAGCTGAAAAGATCATAAAGTGAATTATGCTTCTCGTGCATTTCTGCATCAAATGTCACGTGTCGGGTTACGTCCTGGAGTTCATCACCACAGGTTGACTGTTAGGGTACGCTTGGATGTGATTTTAACAACATTAGGATACTTTCGAGGTGTAAAATTCAATTAAAAATTTTCCTTTTGATTTTAGATTTGATGGGTTTTTTATGTAGAAACACCAGGTGAAAGTGTGAATGCATAAAGTTACTCAATTTTATTCAAGTTTGGGCGATATAACAGTTTAGGAAAATATACATTTACCTCAGTGGAAGCCAGACTTCTCTGAGCCTGAGCCGTTAATGCCAGGTTGTTGGAGGATGCACCCAGGCAAATAATCTGCAGCACAACACGACACCATTATGAAATGCTAGGTATTTGATGATTGTTAAAAACATATTTATACTGGACAACTATGCTTACCTTATGGGAAACCCATCATAGAACTTTATTATAAAGATTAAGATAAAAAGGCTCACTGCCAAGTTTGTCTCCATTTGTTCAAAGGTCACAAACATATTGCCAACAACTGGAGAGTTTTATTAAGACCTGTGTGCCCTAATCTAAAACAAGTGATTACCATCTCTTCTTTCTGGTCCCTACCCACTCTCTTCCCCATGACCAACATGCCAAGATGTCTTCTTGTGTAACAGATGTTTCAGTGCTCCTGCCATATTTTCCAGACATGACTACTGACAATACTCTTATCCTCAGCTTTACTCAATGGTATCTGAAGACCAACTGACTTAATTTTCAATGACCACTTTCCTCATTCCCTTCCACATGTACATGTGCTCGAACCCAAAGAAAACCTACCTTTACACCCCTATTACACAAGCTTTGCAGATTATATTTCATAGACATCTAATCTACACGAATTCCCAGATCTAATACTCATTAGAGCTGGCACGAGATCTGATGCAATAAGTACGTCTTCTTGTTTCCTTCTGCCCACTGTAAACCCAGCATTATGGCCCCTAGCTCTACAGTGTATACTGACAGATGATCCGTTTTCTAAATAGAAACTCCAAGTTGTGGGATGAAGACGCCCAGACTGTATCTTATGACCCATCTCTAAATGTTACGACCTTAAGTCTACAGTATATTGCTTCTCCAAGTAACTCTGCGCTATACAATAAACAAGTGTATGACTGGACTTTCCTTTTATTGCCTTTTGTATGTAAAAGTCCACAGATGGCATGGTATATTCCCAAGCAGGAATAGATGAACAGGGACTGTTGGACAATATTTTATATAATGGAGACCCAGCTGTTCAGCCTTTACATTTGAGACCCACCTGAATTTAATTAGTGATGTGTCCTTTTTGCGAAGGCCTGTATCGATGACGTATCGGTGGCGTTCAAAGCCTCCTGAGCTGGCTGTGGAAATGCAGACGTTCAGTAGAGGAAACAGCGCTACCGACGGGGGAGAGACACCGGCGGTCGTTGGCTGTAATGCTGCCTTCATGTGCTGTGCGGAAATTTCTGTGTCGAATGTTTAAATGTGAGATAAATTATAAGTGCAGGATGAGTAAGTGTATGTGTGTGCGTGTGCCTGAATATAGCCAAGAGCAGTCTTCCAACACTATGTGTTATGGCTCCTGTATGATTATTCAAGCAAATGTCTTGGAGAAAATATAAGATAAAAGAGCCATATTAATGTAAACAATTTATTGGAACAATGTACAGATTCAAGCAATGGTAACCAGTCACACCCACTAGATCATCTTACAAATATTACAAAATTACTACAGTACAATATAGAGTCTTTGCATGATCCAAAATATTTGGTGGCCCCAAAAGTATTACTTATTTTTAAAATTCAGCAGCTTATTAAAAAAAGAAAGAAAGAAAAAACATGTCTATCAGAATGATGTTTTCACTTTTATTAGCAAAAGGATGAAGGCAGATAATCGAATCAAGTTTAAAGGCTAATTGAATTGTAGAACACTAGAGCTCCTTGACTAGACATTCCTCAGTATTGGTGGGTGCTTTATAAAATACAAATTTTCAATAAAGCTTCATAGAAAGTCAAACTTAGATTTGCAAACATTGTGTTTCTAGCATGTTTTTAAGTTGTCAGCATATGCACTTGTTTTTAAACCCACTTTCACCTGCTTCTCTACATACAGTACTGTATTTCTATTCCAAAACAGCAACAAAAATCCTCAAAAGTATTTGCATTCAAGGCATTTCTGCAGAGATTACAGCATTTACCGAAGCCTGATAACAATCACTTTTGACAATAACTATGTGCAGGCTACCATTTCTGAATTGTTCCTACTTCCTGCTTCGCAACTGAAATCCCCATTCCTCAGCTAGCGGTGTTGCACGCTTTAATGCTAATGTGAATTAACACCCACATTGAAGATGAAGGGCTTTTTTAACCAATCTATACTTGTTTGAGGAGATGCAGAAAGGTGCAGACACGAGGGGAAATGATAAAAAAAAAAACACTAGACACAAACAACCTGAGGTTAACACAAAAAAAACATTCAAATAGTGAAACAACTACAATGTATAGCAGCGCTTACATCAGAATTACAGCACAGAAATAACGGGCATTGATTTGTGTGTTTTGTAAAACTACAATCTGTGTGCACATCCACCCTGCTAAGCTGTGATTACTCCATTTTTTTTCCTGCATACCAAACAGCTGGAATGTGACAAGACAAAAAAATCACTTCTAAACACAAACTGATGTGACACATACAAGTATTTGCCTCTGTATTCCATGATGCATTGTATCCTGCATTCACTGTGTACTTACTTAAAAGATCAGTCATATGTGGCGATTTACCTAACACATCAAACTACTTCCACACTCCTAACCCAAATGGATCAGGATGCTTTAATGCATTAACATCTATATATTTTAGCAGCAACGCTCAACAATCTGTCAGGTCATATGCTTAAGTGTTTGGCTACATTATTCATTTTAAGCACTTGCTAGGTAAATTGTAGGTGCATCACAAAGGATTTAAATACTGCAGTTATTACTCTGGCCAGCAGAGGAAGAATGACTGGATGGGCATAAAAAACAAAACAAAAATAATAATAAAAAAAATCCATCATGGAATACATTCAGGCATCTGCAACTTAAACACATAGACTTAAAAAATAAAACAAAAAGACAACATGACATGTAATTTCACAGTATTTAAAAACTATACATCCAGCTACAGGGAAAACACTGAGGGAGAACGCTCCAGCAAGATTACGGTGAAGTCATTAAAAGTCACAGTGATGCTGAACATAAATGGTTGCTATGCAATTAAAAAAAAAAAACCTTAATTGAAGCTCCTGCCCCCTTCCCACATTAAGTTGGGGTGTGAGGGGCCACCAACATGCAAGAGATGAAAGTACCCCACAGTGACAACCACCCAAAACGTTATAAAGTCATCCTCAAGATCATGCTTTTAGCACAAAAATTCCAACAACCAATAAAAAAAACATCACTACATTAAGAAATAAACATAGCTAACATTGATTTGATGGTTTATATGGTTCCGACAGCCAAAGTCACAAAAGGAAGAAAAAGAAAATCACTGAGACAGGATTTGAGTCATTGCAATATTTACGTCCAAAACACGACGAGACAATGATCAACCAGCAGGATCTCGTTATCCTGCATGTTTCTCCTTCATCCGCCCTTCCCGAGGCTCAGACAATATAAAGGATAACGTAAATATCTAAAGCTTTGATATGCCTGCAGATGAATGTCCATGTCACATTCACACCACGAGACCAAACAGATTCAACCGGACGTCACGTCACAGCCAAGATTTTACACGGTTTCCTAAAAATCAGTGAGTGTGTGTGTGTGTGTGTGTGTGTGTAAACCCCGTCATGCTACATTACAGCTGATTGCCGTAATTCTCCGGTAGAAGAAAACATGAGTACTGTAAATACAAATTACAAGAAAAAAAAATCCTTATCAAAGGGCAATGATAGCTGTCAACAAATATCACTACAGCTTTTTCACAATGATATACACATGCTACCTATTTCCAGGAAAGCTGCTCGTTTATTTAAGAAAAAATAAAGGACACTGTGCTCCCCAGTGACACACAACAGCCTCTTCCTGCAGGAACTTTGAAATAATCCCATAACTACACCAGTGATAACTTATTCTTGGTGGTGATGTGCAGCATTGCAAAATTCTGCTTCAATGCTTTCTCAGCATCTTTTTCTTAGCTTTAAGCCATCTCTGTACTTCAGGAAAATGAATCCCAGTGAACATCCGGCGTCACCGCATAACACTTCTCTTTTCCTCTTGTGAACACACATCTGATCAGAAGACCAACATTTCTCCTCATCTAACTGAAATTACAGGGTTTTGTAAAGAATCCTTCCATTTTCGCAGTCACTTCTTGTCAGTAGTACAGAAAAATAAGATGTTCGGAGAATAAATGGAAAGTGCGAGAAAGAGAGAGAAAAAAGAAAGGTGACATTTTCTGATTGAGATATGATTACATGAATTTCCCTCCAGTGATAAGGTTGTCCTGCCAGTCCCTTTTGCCCCTTGCCTGTGCATAGGGGCACTGAGAACTGCAGCTACCATCTCCCTCCCACCCCGTCCACCAGGTCAAGGAGGGGTCAGCACCCCCTTCCCCTTCCCTCAGCAGGCAGACCCTTCCCCCCAGTAAAGGGTAACATGCTCCCTGGGATGGTTCCCTATATTGTCTCCCATAGTGAATGACCTGTGCAAAAACAGAGATTTCATTAAAATGCAGCATTTCTTGGGTTAAATAATGAAACTTGACTTCATTTCAGAGGGGGGAACTGACCCCAGTGATGAGGCACAGTGCTGCGCAAACAGTTACACCCCGTAAAAGGTTGCCAGCCGTTCCTTCAGTGGCATTGGGAACTGATCTGCAAAGCGCCTCCAGTTGTCATCTCCCACCTGGTTCTTAAACCCATGAAGGATCTGAAATTAAAAATCACACAAGGTTTATATTGAGTAGTGCCAACGTAGCTCCTGTGCATGAGAGGATTTCATATCAATGCGTCAACTGCAAAAGCTGCCATTCCTGAATTTGGTCACTAGGGAGCAGCCATAACTATAAATAAGTAACTAGACAAAGCTTTCACAGAATGTATTCAGTCATTCTTATTGTGCCTTAAACTCAACAAATGCCAGTGAGTCTTGTCCAGCTTTTACCTTGTAGAACATGTCTCTGAGGTCATCCTTTGGATTGACCCAGGAAGCCACTGCGTCACAGAAGAATATAAAATCCTGTTCCAGAGAAAATAAGTGAGGTGGTGTTTCAACTTCCAGAGCCATTAACAACACAGTGACCACACTGTCATCTTTCTGCTGATCTCACCTGCACTACACCACCTGGATTTACACTGATCATAGTGCAAATTCCTCTGAAGGCAGAGTCCTTCTCCTCATTGTCCCTTATATTTCGCAGACAGGTGCACCTGACAATAGGGACGCCAGATTTAACGTCACACTTATCAAAGGAATACTTGAGCAATAACAGACGCCTGCATAAATCTGCTAAGAACTGCGATTACAGATAACTAATGCCAACAAATACACACAGTATATATTACTAAACTGACATGCATGTTCATAATCCCAACTTTAAATAAAGCCAGTTATGTGTTTTTATTATCAATCTTTTTTCCTATACTATAAAAACACATTAAATTCTTAATGTAAAGTGTGATCAAAAAGTCCCGCAACTAATAACACGTAAAAAAAATTAAGAACCACAGCAAATTTAAATCCGCTCAAGGTTCAGCTCCTGTGTTGTCTCCTTGAATGCCTCTGAACTGTTCCCAGTGCCACTGCTGTTTTTCCTTGGAAGTCCTATTCAATTGCAACTTTTATTTATATATATATATATATAAAAAGAAAACAGTCACAAATGAATCTGAGATCCAGTTCATCGATGCTGACGAGAACTGGATCTCAGACTACGACCCAGAGACCAACAGTAAATTTCTGTTGTCCGCACTGTCCAACCTGGAAAGTTCTGCAGGCATGCTGATGTCTGACATTTGCAGGGCTGTGCACCGTCAATTAGTCCCCCCGGGGCCAGCCTGTCTGCACAAAGTTCTCCAGTAATGTCCTGAGCTATGCAAAAGAGAAGATTCATCATAATGAGTCTTCAATGTGCACGCCTGCAGCGATTCATTCCAAACCAAAAATATCTTCATTCACTCACTGTAGGCATGGGAATCAGAAACTACACCTCCAACGCTGTACTATTTTCAGTCAGTGCGGCACGTGATGTCAAACTCCAGACCGCTTTGACACACCTGAGTCACATGAGAGCATTTCGCTTAAACTGAGTAACGGCAGCTCTGGAAACTCTCCACAGGCGCACAAGGAACCAGTGTTGAAGACGTCAAGTTTGGTATAATTTGGTTTTTGTTTTTTTCCCACAGAACTTTTTGATCACACCTTGGACATATATTTGAGTAAGAAATTGTGTCCTTAGATTACAACAACACATGAAGCATGCACACAAAAGAGATTCAAGTAAAACAAATCAAGCATTTTTATAGTTAACACAGCAACTCTGATCTCTAATATCTTCACTGATGTCTTTGAGCAGTGTGTTCAGCAAAATCTCATCTATAGCACCTTGAACAGAACATTACTTTTTTTGTTGTTGTTGGTTCGAAGATTGACTAGAGAAGGTTTGGGGTTGTTTTGGGACAGGCACATGCAGCTGGGTGACTACTAAATGAGAAAGGAATTTAGGAATGCTCTTTCTCATTAAAAGACTGCATCCTTTCTCTGTTGTTGAACCAGCAGGCATGTGACAAAAATCTGATCCCATGCATCTTTTAGGTTGTTAGCGACAGTTTACAACGACAAAAAATAAAACTAGAAATTAAACAAATTAATGTATAAAAAACACATGAAGGTGCTACTGAGGCAAAAACAAATCACAAGTAGGACCTAAAAGAGGACAGGGTTAGTCACACGGTTGGCAATGATTACAAACTGATAGGAAAAAAACAACTGAAAAGACCGCTTTTGAGAAGGAAAGTGAGGAGAGGAAGAGGAGGAGAACAACAGGGGAGAGAAGGGAGGAACAAGCGACAGACGAGAAGATCAGAAGAAAGCAGAGAGAGAAGATGAATTAAATAAAAGATTGAATAATACACACCAGGGTCTTATAAACTGCTGTAGCATGGGTGCCACCTCTTGAGGACAAACGTAACCAAGACGACCAATTGTTATTGCTAAGGTAACGCAATCACGGTTACACACCACCAAACGCCAACCAAGACATGAGCAATGAGGAGGGGGAGGAGAAAAAAATAAAGAAAAAACAAACAACTCAGAGACAGAAATTAACAGAATCTGTGTATGATAATAAACAGAAGATTTCACTAGCGTTGATTATTACTGCCCCTTCAGTCAAAGGGAGGAATGTAAAAATATGACACTCTAAAAAAAGACATACAACACGTTTAAGGGAGAACACATTGACAACTTTGACAGGACAGTCATAGAAAAGGCAAACAATGGCATCTGCTTTCAGGAATTAAACGGATCAAAAAGCTACTGAAATTCATCAATTTGATTGAAGTATGAGCCCCAAAACACAGGCTAACAAAAGGTGTAGCGTGTGTGAGTGACTGGCATGAAACAACAGCAGGTCACTGGGATTTTTTTCCCCTTAGAGATTTCTCCCTTAAACTCACAAATGTTAATTTTTATAAGAAACATAAATGTTTTTGTTTTTCTTTTGGAAAAGAAATGACAGATTACTCCAAGCCAACTACATGGAGGGAGACTAGTATCCAGCACAGCAGGTTCTTATGAGGCAGAGAGGAGGGAGGACCTAAGTTTAAGAAGACACAAAACTATGCAACATTCTCATTAACAAACAGGCATTTATGAACAGTCCAATGACACATGCAGAAAGCAGATGGTATGCTCATTAGAGTAGAGTTCAGTGCAGGATCAGCTGATTAGAGGCAAACTGAAGAGTGCCGCTGTGCGCGCCGGGAATTTACAGCCACCTTCAACTGTGGTGTTACATGACCTAGTTTAATAATAGTTCCAGTGGCTCTCGTGGAAATCTGTGCATGGACAAGATTTACACATGGCTATGTTCATTAAGGTCTGATTCACTGTGGTGTTTTCAATTTATACATTAAAAACATGCCACAAACTGTTAAGAAGTCTATTGATCCGACACTTTAAAAATTTATGACGTCTATGATGCCCGATTGGTGAGACATGGTTATTGATTATCACGTATCCTGCATCAAACATCGGCCATTCTTAACAACATTTAACATCTATTGGCAGATATGCATCCACATTTAAAGAACAGTAAATAAAAGCAACAAATAAACTGACAGCAAACAAACAGGAACACATCTATAGAGTCCCCAGTTTTTCATATTATTTTGCCAGGTCACACTTCACCCTTGCATGCATATTTTTTGATGTGATGTTTACTTGACTCCATCCAGTTAGAATCTCCAATTCATTTGCTTAGAACAAGAGTAGAGTGTGCAACCTAAAAATAATCTTCTCAGCTAGGTGCTGGACATTTAGTCCGTTTAGGTGTTATTTGGGATTAGTTAAGCTGATCAGTAAATATGCCTTAAGTAACTATGTGAGTCTATGCAGTCATCTATCCATCTATTACTCTGCATGAGCTTTGCATTTTGTTCCATTACAACATTCTACTTCACCTCACAGAGCAAAGTCAGTCCACATTAGTTCATTCCAAGGCAGGGCTCTTACATGGTTCGCTCAGTTCAAAAGGGTTAAGAATTTCACACCAGGACTTGGCCAGGGCTTCACTTTTATTTTATTTCAACTTACAGGCCACTGTGCCATGCTGCAAAGCAGTACCTGAAATATTCAGCACACTTTGGTGAAACACGCAAAACTAGTAAGGCTCATACCTTGCGAAGGACTGAAATTAAAGGGCAGAACAGGCACCCTATTAAGTATGGTCAATCCTGGCTAAGTGGACCTGTATTTATGTGCGTGTGCATGTGTGTGTGTTTGTGTGGCAACCTGGCTGGCTGACGGGCTCAGCACTACCACCAAGTGGTACCTGTGTTCTCCAGTAGTGTCTTTGGGGTATTGGGCCTGTTAATGATCTCCACCAGTTGGTGCAGCACCATCGCAATGTAAGGCTGCATTTCAGGCCCTAAGAATAAAGGAACTTAAGTTAGGATTTTCAGTGTGTCATTAAAGGTGTACACTGTAAATTGTCTTGAAAACAAGGAACTCACCCATTTGTATAGATATCTCTCCAATTGCCCACGTTGCATTGTTGCACACTGATATTAACTCTGGGTTTAAATTAGTACCCAATATGGGCATAAAATCAGCTGAAAGGAGGAAAATGAATGTCTTAGCAAGTGACTTGGAATTTACTGTTAAAACGATGCTTCACGGTCAAATGCACAGAACGTACCGATGCATGGTTTGACATGCTGGAAACAAGCCTTGGTCAGATCCCCTAGCAGAGCAAATGAACTCTGGCGAACTTCTGGCATTTTGTCCTGAACAGTTGGAGACAACAAAAAAAAAATAGAGAAAGTGAGCAATAGAAGTCAGTTTAGTTATTTTTATCACGTTATATACTTTGGCAGGTACTCACCTGCATGCACTGGTACATGAGGGTGAGGATATTGCTACGAGCCACCAGCTGCTCAATGGTGCCTCCCAACCCTTCAGCCAGTCCACTTAGAAGATCCAAAGCAACAATCATGAAGTCTTTGTCAGGGGCCTCATACTGTTCTGGTTGGGACTGATGAAGCTAGATAACACAATGTGAATTAATTTAATGGTAATAAGTATTAAATAAGCAAATGAGAAACATTATCACAAACTAAATTCTCTAGTTATGAGGTAGATCCAACACTGTGCAGCGGTGGTTAGTTTCCTTGTTCACCACTTGGGGGCAGTGTAGCAAATTGTAAACATTTAAATTCAGTTCAACTTGACTATGCAGAGTATCCAGTGGCTTAAAATGTGCTCACTTTGCACAAATTGCTCATCAAAAATGCAGAGTAAGTTTATGTGTTGTGGGCCCCACACTCTCACCATGGCCTGAGC
>VOQJ01001698.1:12751-25205 GCA_015052665.1 Apistogramma diplotaenia | reverse complement strand
AGGCCCTTTAAGTCACTTTTTTGACATTGCACTTTCTCCTCCAGTTAAGAGGGTTGAGCGGAATGTCAAAAAAGTAACTTAAAGGGCCTATTTGTACCATATTTCTAACGCCAATTCTTCGCCGGAAGTAGGGGGCGTGGCCGGAAGCGGCCCGCGAGTTTGACATGCCTGAATTAAAGTGTATCTCTGATTATAGCAGTCAGGCTATGTAGAGTCGCATTCCCCGGTGATTAGTACACATAAAAGGTAAAAAGTCAGCAGCAGGTTTAAACATGGGGGTACATTTGTCTCAGTTTGTGTGTGTGTGGGGGGGGGGGGGTCTTTGTATGGCTTTGTAAAAATTGTACTTGTCACTGATAAATTTGCAACCTCCTTTAATCCACCGACTTCTGAAATTCATGTTTGATGCACATTAGGAGAATCCAAGATTTACGTCTCAGTCACAAAAGACTTTTTTAGAATATATTTTTAGAGTTTGTTGTTTTTAAACAACTTAATCATTTTCTATGTTTCACTGCACATCATTAGCTTGAATGACTTTTCATTTTGTTTGCAGCGCACGTGCTGACATACAAGATGCATTAATGCAGTCGTGAATAAAGTTTTATTAAATTATACTTTAGATGTCATAGATGTCTCTCTGGCCAAAGTGTAGCAGCTTTTCCACAACTAAAAAGATTAAATCCTTTTAGATATTCATGTACATATTTCTTTGCTTTCTACTAATTGGTCATTTAAAAAAATACTCGAGAAAAAAAAAGAAAAATACTGTCACGGCCAACTTAAGCAATGCAAAAGTAAACAGATATTTCATTAAATGAAACTGCTGGAAGTTCCCTCTAAGTAGCCTATTAAAATCCTTATATTTGCACAGACAATAATTAGGATATTTCAAAGTGCTAATTTAACAGTGCAATTATTTATGATTTCACATTTAAACTGATTCAAGGTGTTAATAATGCTTGTATGACGCTCTGGGGCTGTGTGCTTGTGGCGGGTGGCCCTGTGCTGCTGTGTTATTCCTGATGACTCACACAGGCTGGAGGCTGCTTGATACTTCCCAGCAAACTGCAGTCAGTTCATGTGAGGCTCCAAATTATCTACCACACAATTAGCTGCCTGTTACATAATAAGCTTGGCTGTACTTTAAACACTTTATTAGTTTGTGGGCTAGCAGACCTTGTGATGTCATATTGTGACTGGTGGGTAGAGCAGATACCCCACCCCCCACCCCAAACTCCTATGTGTCGATATTATGATGCAGTGGATACCCCCCAGTGTTGTCATAATAAATAACTAGATCAAAAATAAGTTCCACATGAACAGTGGCATTCAGTTTATGTCACCTAACAGCATCCTCGAAAAAAACATGCAAATGAAAAAAATGAATGAATGCTGCACCCTAATTCTGACTCAGCCTCATAAGGTTAGACACAAAAGTGTGAATATGGTCCCAATCTTGCAATTTTTTACAAAATCCTGAGTCCAGATTGTGAACCTGATCACCTCCAATCAATTATTCTTTGTCCCACCGCCAACAACTCCAGAAATGCTCATGGAAATCCATTTCGCGAGTTACCCTGCTAACAGACAGAAAACTTCTGACTGCTTGTTTATTTATTTGTTTGTTTGTTTATTTAAATAAGGCCTGCACTCACAGAAAAATGAACAAAAATAATAATAAACTGCACAACACATCACCATCACAGATCAACAGGTGGACAAGTTACAGATCTTTGTTGGAGGCACTTTCACACTTTCTTTTAAAATCTAATTTGTGAGAAATACATGATGCAAAGCTACGATGCAAAGCTACGATGCAAAGCTACGATGCAAAGCTACGATGCAAAGCTACGATGCAAAGCAAACTAATTTTAGTCCCTCAGCCACGTTCGACCTAATTTGATCTCAAGTGCCAGACCACTAAAGCTATTTCAAAACAACCTTTAATAAAAACACCTGTGAATTTTTCCCTTTTTTAGTGCAACAAGAGCTAATACATTATTCATTCATTTAATCCATCCATCCATCCATTTTCTTCTGCTTATCTGGGCCTGAGTTGTGAGGACAGCAGCCTAAGCAGAGAGACCTAGACCTTCCTCCATCTTATCCACCAAGGTGTTCCAAGACCGTCTGAGAGATATTATCTCTCCAGCAACTTTTAGGAACTCAGGGCAAATCACATCCACCCCAGGGGCCCTGCCACCAGGGAGTTGTTTAACTCCCTCAGTGACCTCACCCCCAGTGATGGGTGAGTTGTCCGCCTCATCACCAGACTCTGCTTCCTCTACAGAAGGTGCATCACTGAGATTAAGGAGGTCCTTGAAGTATTCCACTGCTCGACTCTTCTCAGTTAAAGACAGCTGTGCCCCACGTGCACTGTACACCATGTGAGCAGAGCGCCGCTTTCCCCTCCTGAATTACCACTGAACTTTTTTGAATTTTTTGATTTAAGAATTTTACAAAACAGATGATAAACAGCCTGAGATGTCTTTGGAAAACTAAATGCAATATTAAAAACATGCCTGCTTTCCCCACATTTAGTTAGCCCACTGACTAAATGACCCTTTTACAGTAAATCAAAGAAGCTGGCACGGGTCTTTAACCCATAACCATAACCATCTTATTTTGGTTTGTCACAGCATGTTGTATTTTACCTCGATGGTAAAGGTTTGTCCTCCACAAAAAGTGAAAAGTTGGATATCTGCAGCCATTTACAGATGCTCTCAGGAGGGAGGAACAGAGGAGTGGAAATAAATGACATCTGAAATGTCAGCAGTTTTAATAGTGATGAAGACTGAAGTGGAGCCTCAGATTGATGTGTTCTTCATTGTTCAGATGAGAAGAATAAAGTTAAGAATGCGATTCTGACAGATTTCCTCAGCTCCCTTTAAACTTCTGCACATCTTCCCATATATGTGCAACAGATGGAAAAAAGTGGACATCATCTCAATTAAGAAATAAGTTTGTGTATTTGTATGAATGATCCTATCTGACCTCAAACGCAGGGAGAAGCTGGGAGCGACGAGCTGCCAGAGAGACGCTAACAGGCACCAATGAGGATCGACATAATAACAGACTCCACTCAGAACAACACTTTTCCACATTGATATTTGGCAGCAATGCATAACACAGCAAGCAATTTGAAGTGTAATTTCTACACATTTACATTGTAGTTTCTCTAAATGTACGATGCTAAAACGGGCCGAAGGATGATTTGGGTGAATTTACTGAACCCTGCAGGTGACTCAGACTTTTTAAAAAATTACATTTATTTTTCATTGAATTTTAAGAAACATTGATAAAAAAGTAACGATTAAATAACACAAGCGAAAACAAATAAAGCATCAGCTAAACAAATTAAAAGCATCATCCAGTGATAATAATAATAATATTTTCCTTAATCATGTCTGACCACACAACACTAATGCAAAAAAATATGAGCCCAACCTTAAAAAAAATTCCACATAGTTTTTATTTAGAGAAAACAATTGAATTCAGACAAGCAAATATTCATTTCATCTTGTGTTAGTTTATATTGAAACTCATATTAAATTGATTTGTGTCATTGATTTAACCTTTCAGGTCTAACTGGGTTTTTACTAAAGATAATTGTAACAGTTGAAACAAACAAATTCACTTTTCTTTACAATGGTGCTTCAGTTCGTAGAAGTTTGCTGGCATTCGTTTATGCGCAGCTCTCTTAAGGTCCCGCCGGAGCGTTTCATTTGAGATGAGGCCTGAACTTTGACTGAATCTCTGCAGCACGTTGACTTTTTTTATTTTTTTCAACCATCCTGTTGTAGATTTTCTGGTGTGTTTGGGATCATTGTCCTGTTGCATGACTCAATTATAGCTGTCAAACAGATGGCCTCACATTTGAGTACACATGCAGAGGAGGTCGCGTGGCTGCAGAACAAACCCAAATCAGCAGCCTGCTGGGTATGAGGTGTTTGTGCTGATACATTTCTTCAAATGTGCATTACAGTCTCACATCTCCACTTTGTTACTGAAGTCTTGTGGTTTGTTCACATGCATCTTTACTAACTTAAGCCACACTCATGTACTTTTTATAGAGAAGCTGCTTTCTTCCCGTAGCCCTTCCAAATAAGCCATATTTGTTCAGGCTTTGTTTGACTATACTGTCATGACATTAACATTTAACATGCAAAGTCAGGCCTGTGCAGTCTGAGATGTAGCTCTATTTGTATCTCTGTAGATGTAGCTCTGTGGTTGTTTTCTAGCTTCTTTCAGCATTGCACGGTCTGATAAATTTGCTGGGATCTGCACTCTTACAAACTGGCCGCTGTCTTAACTTTTTCCACTTCTGAATGAAGTTTCTGACTGTAGAATTATGGACTTAAAATGATTTGGAAATGGTCTTGCAATGATTCCCAGATTTCCAGAAGTGCGTTTGATTATCAGCACCTAAAGGTGTTCTTGGTTTTTCACACACTGCTTCTGCACTGCGGCTTAATTGTTAACTAAACAATGACACAGTGTAATATGTCATGCACTGTTGTTTATCTGAGGTTTCCAACGACCAGATGATTTTTATTATGTCCTGATATGTTAAACCTCAGAAATGATAGCGACTACAGAGGCTTTCTTTATACCATGTAAATTCCAATAGGAAACAATATGCATTTTGTGGGAATGGAGCTATATGAGATATTGATGGAGTAAGTTGGAAAGAATTATAAATATCCAGAAATCACCCACCGCAGTGTGTCATGCTACTGTATGCAGTACTGATTCTGAAGTAAGCACAAAGCATAAAAAATAAATCAGCAATTTTTCTTCCAGTGTCCCAAAACAGCAGGTTCAAGGCTTTTTCTGTCTGCCATGCTAAATTTAGCATGGATTAAGGAGAGCTGCAAACACGGAAGATTCTAATTAAAAGCAAAAACCTGCAGGTTCTTTCCTTCATGCTGACTGGATTAAAGATGTACTTGATTGCATGGTTTAATTGGAAAAGTTGAAACAGCAGAGCAACTGACAGGTATAAGGTGTGGATAACGTGGATGAAACTGTTTGGTTTGTTTGCTTCTTTACAGTCTGATGAAGAGAGAGATTGTGGCCCACGGCTATTCACGGCTCAGGCTGGTGACAAAAGATGCGGCCTGGACACACATTCCAGTCTGCTTCTGCTCCAGCACACAAGCTCAATCCCAGGGATTTCCCCTTTCACAAGGGAGAAAAGGAGGCTACAATATCACCTCCTTTAAACTGAGAGACAGGATGGAGGTGCTGCTGTCATGTAGGTTTCACTGGAAGTCAGGAGCCCTCGGTAAAGAGGGAAGGAGGGGAGACGGGGGGAAATACTGGGCCAATTAGGCCATGACTGTTTTTACTTTTTAATTTTAGAATAAATGATCTGTTTTTGTAGTAGATCAGCACATTGTCAGACAAAGTCTAAATGCATTATTCTGAATCCAAATAATTTTGCTAAAAGGCCAGTCATTAAAAAAGATAAAACAGGATCTTGATCTTCTTGTAAACAAGTGAGACTCCCAGTAGTGAGCCCTTACAGTTAATAACTCCTAAGTCACGCAGTGTAGATTTAAGTGACCGACAATGGAATAGCTTCTTATTACAATAAGGACTGAAATTCACGACTATTTGACAACTCAAGCAAGAAAAGATTGAAATAAGGGCTGTTCTGTGCTGTGCTCTCTCTAATGGCATTTGCTTAGTCTTTTGGAAACAACAGAGCAGGGAGAGGGACAAATCAGCGCTCTAACAATAAGCTTTAATAAAGACATCTCTCTGGGAACTTAAGCGTGATCGGCGTCACTATCAGTTGCTGTTTATCTCATTTTCGAGACTCCTTAATTGTGTGCGCTATGAAGCACAGCTTCATACACATACTGCACTGAGTGTGGACATCCAGACACACTCGTTGGTGTAGGGGCACACTTCAGACTGGAGTGTCTGGTCTGAACAGCTCTGTAAGGATGAGAAGTGTCTCCCTAATTAGAGGGAGCCTGGTGCAGGACATCTCTATAGGCCATCAACAGGGCCCTCGCTGGCTTTGTTCAGCAGCCTCTTCTTACACTGAAGCTGTCACTTTACTTTTCTATAGGGCTGAGCTCCTTAACAGTGTTGTGTGTACCCAATCACTGGAACAGTTTGTGGATATTTCCAAGAATATAGCTGCAACACAGCAGTCTGTGAGTCTATATCAAAAGAAAAACTTCCTCTGATCCATTTTTTTTGGCACTAAACCTTAAATACAGTTTATTGATCTTGATGAAGGAACTGAAAGGCCTCAAAATCTTCCAATTAAAGCCAACAAATGGCGCCACTTTGGTTTGTTTATCTGGCTAAGTTGTCACAGCATTTTAAGATGTAATTATTTCCATCTCATTTTTGCATAGAAATCTAATTATTCACTTAGATATAAATTAGATTCCACATTCATGGAGACCATGACCTCCCAAACTCCTGCAGGATACTATTCAAGGGCAAGCCTCTTTCTCTCCCCTGCTCCGAGATGGAGAGTAGCCACTGCAGCTGCTATTCACACCAACCAGATAATTGTTAATGAAAAGTCATTGCGTGGCATTATGTTGTCCACAGGATCATTGTTCATTTCCCCCCATCGCCACTGAGATCTATATGGAGGACCAGAGTGTTTCCTTTGAGTTTTGGTATTCAGGATCTGTTGCCTGGAAACTAATAAAGGGGGCAAATCATCAACTGTATTGGCCAAGATGGGCCGCAGACTGGCCCTGCACAACAATGCAAGGTTTGTAAAAAGGCGTTGAAACAAGTTAATGACGCTTGTTGAACAAAACATTAATGGACTTCTTCACGGTATAATATGGCATGGGATGCGATGTGAATGAGAGGAGGGGGGACTTTAGCAGTGCACTTTACTAAGTTTGTGTGTTTTTACTACTGGGAGGAGCGGGACTGGCACATATACACACCCCCATCCTATTTGATGCACTTGAAACCAGAAATTTGGTATTGGGCTAAAGAGAAAAAACTTGCTCCAATCTTAGAAGGGAATTAAAATTTTTTTTTTAAACCCCCTTTTTTTAATTTTAATTTGCAAGTTATTGAATAGGCCTCTGATTAATTGCCCATCAGCATGATTTGAAAAGGGCTTGAATAGTGGAGGGTACTGCTGCACTAAAGGCGCACAACGTTAGGCAGAAAGAGGAGGCAAAGTGGGAGGTGGGGCCTCGGGAGTTGGACACATTTCTCTTTTTTAATCTAACATTTAAACAGTGAATAATATTACACAGGCCCCATTTACCGCACCGGCTTCTTAACCGAAGCGGACAAAAAAAGAAAAAATACTGCAGCCCTGTCACCCCGAGCAGAATAAAGGGAATCAAAGGATTTTTCCCTTAAATGGACTAATTTTCTCCTTGAATTATGAAAGTAATGGCTAGGTAACAGTCTGTGCTCAGTACCCGACGGCTTAATGCTTCCTAAATCCTTCCACGTGGCTCCACTAGTCCTGGCAATTAGGACTCATTATAGCCTCATAAAGGATCTCATTTGTAGGATTACTTAATAGACAATGAAATTTTATCGTGCAAAATTATGAAAAAATAATATCAGACCTCGCATGGTGAGACGAGGGCGCGCGCCACGCATCATTCCGCTTGGTTTACTTTCTCTCTCCGTTTCTCTCTCCCTCCATCTCTCTCTGGTTTGAGACTGTTATCTGCTCCACAACAACTGCGCGTCTTCCTCGTCAAACGCTGGATTCGCTTTATTAGAGCAATTACTGTCTGTGTGACTGACATGTCTGTTTTTATCTTTATTGTGGTTGCATTTTAAAGACTTTCTAATTCTCTCCAAGAGCGCATTTAAAGTCACACTTCAGCTGCTTGTTTGTTATAAACATGTGTGTTTGTTCCATGATGGGAAGTTTTATAGTTTTTGAAAAAAATGCAAAATTTGAACAATTAAAAAAAAACTTTAATACACACCAGGATGTTTCTGCCTGTAGTTGTTGGCCTTGTTTGTTTTTGACAGTAAAGAGCCTAATACTCGTTGCTCTGGACCTGGTCTGTCTGCACCTTAAGCCCTCTGACGGCTCGCCTATGAAGGTCCGAGGCGTTACTTGGCAGATGAAAGCAGAAGCTAAACCTACCGGTGACCCGCCTGGGGATCAAACTCGCTAATTATTGTCACAAGATGAGGGATTAACGCATTTCTGAAATAGCTGCCTGTTTACCCCCGCACAGACTGGCCATTATAAACACCTTCTAATTGAATCCTAATCGCCGTCAAATAACCCCAGCCCAGACTCGCCATCAGTTCATAATTCTTTAATTGCTAGAAGTGAAACCTGGTCCAACCGGATTCAAAGCATGATTAGTCTGCAAAGCAATTATTGCTTACGGTCGCGTGGACAATTCCTTAAATCGCATTTGGGAGCCATCAGTCGTTAGTCCTGCGTATATAGGGACCCTTTATATCCCAGATAGCGATTTAAAAGAATGAGAATGAACCAATAACTGATCTCAGGTTCAATCAGAAAAATAAAAGTAATTTACCTTTGAGTGAATGACGTATATAATGCGCCTGATGTTTGAGGTGCCATGGATACTTGGAAATCTGCGCATACAAAAGCAGGTATTTGCAAACAACCGTTCCGTCGTGAACTGTTTAAATTCTCAAATTTAGCAGAATTTAGCAGCGTTTGGTCATGGTAGCAAATTTTATTTATTTTAATGTTTATATTGTTTCAAACTAATGCTTCAATCATCAAACAGTGTGAGTGTGCTGAAGAGTATGTTTGCAGAATTTTCTACTTTCTAAGAACTTTCTAAGTTCTGGAAAAAAAATAAATAAATGTCTGGTTTTATTATTTTGCCAATCGAGACTATTCTGAATAAAAACGGTAAATCTTCTAGTTGTGATTGGAGGCCCATTTGAGACATCACGTGGTCTGGGTCACTGACAGTATAAACCCCAAGAGCCGGGTGCGCACGTGGGTGACGCTGCAGGGCCAACCCTCCTCGGGGTCCCTTTTGTTGAACCATCAAACATAAGCACCTTTGGAAATCCCGAGGGGCTCAGATGAGGAGCAGCAATCATCCTGCGCACGGAGTGATCACTTATCAGCGACGCAGCCATGTCGAGGTCATTTTACGTTGATTCTTTAATAATCAAGGATACGGTGCGACCTGGACCAACTGAGCATCCAGGACCAGACTTCCTGATTCCAATCGGCATGCACTCTCCGAGCGTAATGACTGTCACCGCTCCGGTGTGCCCCTCCAGGAAAAATGGGACTTTCTGTGTTTGTCCACTGTGCGTCACATCCCACATCCACTCTTCCCGCAGCGGCATTCCCATGCTGAAGAGTCAGTTTCCAGGAGCGGAGCCACAGTACTGTCAGAGAATAGCACATCAGCAATCTCCTGCACTCGCGCACCCAGGACACACACCTGTCTGCACGCCCACCTTCAGCGTCACAGATCCCAGGAGATACCACTGTCTTTCTATTGGTAAGCGCGTTTTCTACTGCCTCGACTCACAACAAGCACTACAGTCCGGCACATGTTTGAATACTTAATAGAGTTCCTGTTGTATGTTATTCTCTTTGTTTATATACCCGATGATTTACGCGCGATATGATGTCCGTTATGTTTTTTGTTTGTTTTTTAGTTTTGTTTTATTAGATTGAGCTCAAGTTCACGGAGGAAGAACAGAACTTAAACACGATTTCTTCTTTTTTTTCTCGCCAACAGGTGCCTCCGAGACCAACCACATACAGAATGGTAAGAGGATGCGCACGGCTTTTACAAGCACGCAACTCCTGGAACTTGAAAGGGAGTTTTCCACGAACATGTATCTTTCTAGACTCAGGAGAATCGAAATCGCTACGTATTTGAACCTGTCAGAGAAACAGGTGAAAATCTGGTTCCAGAACCGTCGGGTGAAGCACAAGAAGGAGGGTAAAGCGACCCAAAGGAGCGCGCACAGTGGTTGCAAGTGCGCAACCGGTCACACAGACTATTCAAGGTCAGAGGACGAAGAGTCTCTATCTCCGGCCTCTGCTTCGGAAGAAAAAGAGGTGTCTCCCATCTGAAAAAAACTCGGCTCAGCAAGTCCCACTGCTGCCGTGTACTCTGCCCTGCTGCAGTTACAGGTTGTGTTATCACGCAACCTCTGAACCAAAAATCTACCGCATGAAATCTGAGAAAAAATGACGAAAATATTAATTGTCCTTCACTTCATCCTGTCGTTCATTTAAAAAAATGTGGATAGGTGTTCGTGAAATATTTGGAAACATGACCTACTATGTGACTGATGTTATGTGCATCCCCTCGGGGTTCTCACCTACACACCCTTCGTAATTATCCTCAGAAAATGTTTTAAATTAATTCCGGATATCCCGTTAATGTCAGTGAGGTGTAAAGAAAACCCTTAGAAACTGTATAGGTGTGACGTGTAAACCCGAAACCTGTACGCAACAGTTTGTAAACTTTGTATATCTGTATTTATTGTAATAAACATTACAAGTTGACCAATAATTTGTCATTATTGACTATGATTGATGATGATCTTGCTAATATTCTAATACTGATAATGAATATGAAGTGGAACAATGTGTTTTGCGTTGCAAAAACAATTAATTAACTTTCACTATTTATTTTAAAAAATTGCAAATATTCAGCATTATAACAGCATCATTATCATGTTCCAAAGGCCCGTTTGTTGTGATCTTGTCAAGAAAGAATAGGAAGCCATGTATAATTGAATTTAAGCACAAATAAAATCACGCTTATTAAACAACAAAATATCAAACACCACCTTTAAAGAATGTAAAGTTGCTGCAGTGCATTGTACTGAATATTTTCCATAAAAGCAGACAAATATCTTAAACTTACTCATTTAACTGTGAGTCCGTTAACTTTCAGTATTTTAGGTGTTTCCTGTCACGACAGCTATCGTTATTGAGATGTCATTCCTAACCAGTGCCGTTATTCTGTTACACTTCAATGTATTTTGTTTAGGAACATTATGCAGCAGAGCTCGATTTACAAGATCTAGCTATCTAATTCAGAATGGATGAAGTGAGCTTTATGAAAGTGTAATTTCTCCTTAGATGTGGCCACAAAAGGGTACCCGATAACGCCCCCGGGGAGCAGCCAATAGTCCATTAATGTTCGCTTTTGAAAAGATTTTGGTTGTCCAAAGCGAGTTTAATTGCGTTTTCGGTCCCACGTTGGTTGATTATGCTGCTATTGCGTGAAACCACCGAACAAGGATATATAGAAGTGGGCAAAGGCTTTGACAGGTTAGATTGTCCTGCCTTGGGACTCGCATTTAGCCCAAGACCCCCGACGGCTGTGTGCTGAGAGAGCTTTGAGAGACAGCTACAGGGTTCCTCCGAGTGACAGAGAACGATTTAGTCACTGTTTCATTAGGCACTATTTGAACCTTTCAACTTATGGTGAATTAAAGGGGCACGCTCAAATGGAAAAGCTCTGAGGAGGGATTACGTAGGAGGGGCCACTGGAAATTAGCTGACGCCTAATTTAACTCGTTTCTGTCAGAGTTTGGGATACATTCCTAATTGAGAGGGGAAGCAGGTGAAGTTTTGGTCCCATGCAGGCCCTTTCAGAGCGGGAATAAATGGTCCCCATTCACATCCCGCTGGTGATCATATATTATTGGGGGAAAGCCATCTAATGAATATATATTGAAGTTCCTATTAATCGAATTAGAGTTCCCTTGCAGGTGTGAAAGACCAATGCAGCATTTAAAGCTATTAACAATAGAATAAACCGCAGTTTCGACAAAGACTCCCCCTCTTCAGCCTCACAGGACGTGACCTCAGACTGTAAGGCCTACATAATGATGGGCCGAAGCTCATTTTGTCCAGGTCGAATGGCTATCTCTTCTAAAACTGTCACATTGACTAAAATTTCTGATCACATAGCGGGTCTAAAAATGTTTAATAAATTGCAAAGCTGAGACTTTTGGACATAAATATCACAAAAAAGGACTACACCTAGTCCTGCGCAGAAAAACGAGAGCACTCCAAAGTCGTCAGGCATCACCCTACCATTGAACATGCAGCAATTACGCATGACAAAAGACAATTAATAAGAGCGCTTTTGAGACCGGTGCAGCTGCTGTCTCATGCGGAGAGATGGGCTGGAAGAAGCTGAAGTACCCGAGGGGGGGCGTTGTCTTTTTTTCTTCCCTTTCCCCCCCAAGAGAGGTCCACTTTATTTATTTACCAGCAGTGAAGTTTTCATCTTCCATACATATAATCTTGTACATTCATGAAATCCCATATCAGAAAGTGTGAAGAGTCCTGGGAGAGGAAGCGTTTCACTCAGACGCATCTGAACTGATGATGATGATGGCTCACTTTTTCACGGACCAAACTACAATGGAAGATGTGTATCATTTAGGCTGTAATAATAAATTTTGTGTGCGTGTGTGTGTGCGTGCGTGCGTGCGTGCG
>VOQJ01001697.1:34784-55438 GCA_015052665.1 Apistogramma diplotaenia | reverse complement strand
ACCAATCGACGACATCTTGGGGGGGGGGGGGGGGGGGGGGGGGGGGGCTACAAGTTATTGCTCCTTCATGTGAGGGAATGGATGCTGAGGGTGTTATTGGCTTGACAGTGGAAAAGAGAGCCAGAGCGAGAGAGAGCCAGAGCAAAGAGAAGAAGAATGATAGTGAGTGTGCCCCCCCCCCACCCCCACCCCTCCTGTAAGCACAGCAGCCAGCTGTCTCACAGCCTCCGAAACCATTAGGCCTTTATTTTTTCGCCTTTACCCCATTAAAGAAGTCACACTGTGGAACACGACATAATATATAATCTCACCACTAACAAGGAAATCCAGCTCTTAAATTGCAGCACACTTTTCCCTTTCACCCCTCCCCCCCCAAACACACACACACACACACACACTGTCAATCGGTAGACCTTTACTTCCCTTAATAAACGTACAAACAGCTCCTGAGTATGTCTGTGAGGAACACCAACGCAAACACGCACACATAAAAAAGACGCTAAATGCCACGATTATTCCTGTCAGAGATTAGCGTGGCGGTTCTAATTGAAGATTATACTGGAGGATTATTAGTGCGGCTACTGAGCTGGAGACGATTATTTGCAGCTGCTGCAGCAGAGGCTGAGCAGCGAGCGACAACCGCCGCGATGGCTGCTTGTGCCACCCGGGCGAGCTGTGGTTGATGGGGAGGGGTCGGCGCGATGTTATTCACTCATTCGATTAGTCTAATAAATATTGCTCTCTTGTGACATCTCTGTCAAGCAGGCAGAGCACCCAGCTTTGCAAGAGGAAGGGAGCTGTGGCAGTGTAGAGGGAACGGGGGGGGGGAGCAAAGATAGAATCAGACAGCTAACACTGGAGAAATTCCACACAAGGCTGTTACAGGTGATGAAAGAAATCAAAAGGACAACGCAAATAAAAAACGAGAGCAATCGAGTTGTAAAGTGAGAATTAGAGACTCAGAGTGTGGTAATTTGACAGAGATATCGTGTAAGAGGCTGAAAGAGACACACAGATGTACAGATAAAGAAAAAAGGAGAGAAATGGCAACACAAAGAGGGGAACACTGACAGATGTCAGGGTGGTTATTTGATACTGGGCTTTTTTTTCATGCACTTTCTCTCCACAGCATCTCTGGATGATGTAATATTGTAAAACAGTCCTTGCACTCTCCCTTTATTTCCCTCCCCTCTCCATCCCCTGAGATCTCCGGACCTGCATTGCACACCTCTCTCCACTTTGGTGGGAGATCATATCTGAGTGGAGCCAGCCCTTGGCACTCCCACAATGGTCTGTAAAATACAGCTCCATGAACCACTTACGGCTTTTGAAGGAGCCTGACTCCTGACCACCAGAGATAGTTGGATTGCACCTTGGAAGAGACGGGGGTATGTGAATAAGAGGGGGTGGTGGCGGTGGTGGGGATCAAGAGTTCTGGCCTGCAACAGCGAAAGTGTTCTCTATTTCCCTGGCAGCACTTTGAGCCTTACCAGACTATCAGAACACTTGATTTTTTTCTGCTCCTCTTATCCATTTACATTACAAAAACTCCAGTCGAGGCAGAACGTTCTGATGTGGGGTTAAAACAGAGATTGGTGGGCAGGCCCGCAGATGATATGTTATTTTAGTGGCGTAATGGGGCTGCAGTGTTTGTCAGTTGATCTAAATGATACAGCAGACTTTGAAGGCCAGCTCACCCCAGTGCTTTTCACCTGCATGGCTAAATTTACTCCTTTCATTCAAGCTCTTTTCGCCTTGTTGTTTCCAGCATTTCAGATCTGTCAATTGAGAAGTGGATTTAAAATGCCCATAAACTATGTCAACATTATCCTTTTTGATCGTAGGATGTAAAAGCCAGAGCGACCTAGCGTTTACTACGAAGCCACAGCTAAAACGATCATCGTTTGCATGTCTTTGAGTAACATTTGGTAACTTTCACAGTTCCCAGCTTTCGTAGGGAATCATTTCATATCTGGGATCAACTTTCCCAATTTGACAAGTGTGCCCAGAGCTGGGAAAGACTGTAACTTCAGGCAATGGATTAAAAGATTGTTGGTTTGGTGCATTTGTGAGACTTAAACCAATATATAACACAATGCCAATCTCACACATTAACAAGTAAGCCAACAAACATTTCTGACATTTGTTTATTAAAGAATGGCGATCAGAATATTTACTGAGCACTTCATAGATGAAGGAATAATGCGTTTTCCTGGCATCAGTGTTTGACCACCTGTTGACTGGAAGTCATCAGACTTCCGTCCTCCTTTCCAGTTACCTAATTTCCCCACCCACCCGCACACATGCTCCTTAGTCCCAAATTACCTGTGCCTAATAAACTGAACTCAGGACACGGTGTTCTTGCCAACATACACAGGTCATTTGACAGTCATCTATCATCTTGTCATCTGTCCTTTATTATACCCATGTAGTGTTTAAGCCTGTCAACCATTTGGATTTGTTTGCCTCTGCCTTCTACCTTCCTGCTGCCAAGCTTTGCACTGAAGTAGAGCCAAGCAAATCATATTTTAATTATAATGGCGCTGCTGTTGAGTTTCGTATTTGAGCCCATGGAACACCTACCGGAGATATCAAAACACAATCTAGTGCCACCAACTGTAACTAACTATTTATATATCCTGTAAGCATATGCGACCATTACACTCATCATCCTGTCACAGAGGTTTAGTTTGCACCAATAGAATATCACCGTGCTTCCGCAGCCATAAGCATCTATTTTAAGTCGGTGTTACCGCAGGCTTTAATGGATGGTATGTCAAATGATAAGCCTGCGCTGTGCTGGTGTATTTAACTGGATAAGACAAAATGCCTGTATGCCTCTGTGTGGGTCAACTGATGGATGCCAGTGAGAGTGAATGTGTGCAACAGATTGTATCTGTGCTCGGCACTGCAAATAACAGCGCCGAGCAGTATTACTATCTGTATGAGCAAAGGGAGTCTGCTAACTGCAGACGAGATGCAAAGGGGTCAAAGCCCTTTAGCATATCCCTCTCACCTTTCAGGTGGTTAGAAGCCTCCAATTCTACCATGTCTTGGCGTGCTGCATACACATTTTCCACTCAACTTCCACTCCTCTTCTTACTGCCCCTCCCTGCGGTTTCTCTATGCAGTCTCTGAGTAATGGGGACAGATGGCCGGCAGCTTCTTGCTGTTTCTTTGGGCTCGACCCCCCCCCCCTTTCTCTACCACCCCTGGTCCTCTGCAACTGATGGCTTGGTTGCAGAGACTCCTACGGAATAGCAATGTAGGCCCTATCTCTTCCTCTGCAAGCAGAGGGGTTATGGGGGGGTTGGGGAAGCGGTTTGAGGTGGTGGGGGTGGTTAGAGAGGGAGGATTATTGCTGAGAGAGGAGAAATGCTGTAGACTTTCAAGAGAGGACAACTACACAGAGTTTGTGATGTGAGGTTGTGTGCGTGTTTGCTGCAGGTGTGCGTTCATGCATGCTTTCCTTTTCTCCTCTATATTTTTGTGTATCTGTGTGTGTGTGTGATCACTACTGGATTTGTCCCTCCCTGAGGTACCATACTGTACTGTGTAGGTTCATAAGCGCAAACTGTACAGCGAAGGACACAGTGTTCACAGCAGGATAACCCAGGCACAAGCAGGGAGAGAGAAGGAGCACTGAGTCTGAGTAAGCCCAAAGCTGTCTGTAAGTGCAGCACTACAGTAGGTTGTGCATTTATTGGCAGTATAATTACATCGTGTTGAGCAGTTGTTCACACTGACCTATTTATTATTGCTGCCTGCTACTGCATTTGATCTGTGTGGCTGCTGCCACAGTCAGGCTACAAGTTAGCCAATTCTGTGTGAAGAGAAAATCTGAAAAAGTGCTGAAACTGACAATGAAAAAAAAAACCCCAACTCTGTAAAATAATGATCCTTATTGCTTTGTAGCTCATTATTGTTTCCATCTGTCAGTCGCGAAAGATATTATGAAACTTTCTGGCACACATGCTGATATTGTAAACAGCAAAGTTCAGTTTTGATAATTCACCCATTGTCACAGGGCTCCTAAGCATCCTGTTAATCCCACAAAACAGAAGCAGCAACAAAATAAATTAACATCCCAACCTTTCTCTGAAAACAAACAGCTGAAACTCTGAGTCACAGCACAGCAGCATATTCGGTACATAGCAATTTTCTTTATGTGTCAAACAGATTACATAGAAATGACAGTAAGAAAGTAAAAAAGAAAAAAAAAAGATCTCTTCGATCTCTAAAGGTTATTTGCTTGACTTTGGACATTGGTGATGACAAAGATGGGAACTCAATTGGAATAATACTGTGCTGATTAAAGCAAATGGACTGACCGACTTCATCTATCAAGATGTGCTTCCCGACCACCCCGAACTAGCTCCAATTTCTCACACCAAAAGAGGTTTAAAATAGCTGATTTGGTGCCAAACGTGGCTGTTGGCATCATGACGCTGGTTGACAGGGTGGATGAAGACAGATGCTGATGATTACGGGCGGTGCGGTGGGGATAATTACATATAATGTGCGGTTATTTGGGACAAAACATTGGGACATGGGGAAATGTGAAAGTATGAATTTAAGATGGGGACAAACTAAACAGCTGGGTTTAAGAATGATGACACAGAAACGAGGGATAAAGATGTGAACGCGAGCTGAATGCTGATAAGCTCATAGGCTGGAAGGAAAAAAAGACTTTAACAGGCGAACAAGTGTCAGGGATGAATGTAAAGACAGGGAGATAAAGCTGAAGCTGTGAACAAGAGATCTCTGTATGTTAAGGCAAGCAAGCACGAAGGGGTGGCTCACATTTCTGGTCTTTCCAGGTGACGGTGGGCTCAGGTCGGCCGACTGCCAGACAATAGAGGTTTACATTCTCCCCCTCATTCACCGACACATTTTTCGAGATGTTGACGATTCTAGCTGGCACTGAAAAACAAGATTAAACTATTAAAACACAATCTCAAAAATCCAATTTTTAGTGAATACATTATTAATAAGGTGTAGCTCTACAACCTGTTGAGGTGTTAAACCAGGGGTGTCAAACATAAGGCCCGGGGGCCAGGACCGGCCCCTCAAAGTCTCTGATCCGGCCCGCTGGATGATGGAATCCCTGTTTTGTTTACGATGACTTCACAGTAAAACTAAATTTTTAAAAGGACATTTTCGTTTCCTGATTTCTATAATTACAGCACAGTCTGGACAATGGACAACCAGAACTTTTTCTGTTTTTTTTACACATTTCTTACAATTTAAGCTCAAACAGTGGTGCTGACAGATGACTCTGTCGTGTAAAAACATTACATACAGTTTTTTTCTTATATTCAGAGATCTCTGGGATTCAATATGCAGTTGACCTTGTGTACAGACAGAAAGGAGTCTGGCCCACTGAAGACTGAAGTGAGCTGCATGTGGCCCACAGTGCAAAATGAGTTTGACACCCCTGTGTTAAACATATGATGCACCTCTCTGCACGCAATCTGCCGATTAATGATCTACGCCTGAGCTTTTATTGAACTGTGCAACTGCAGTATATTCTTAATCGTCTACTTAAAATGCACAATGCTAAATTGCTGCAAATGGACATTAACATTTTCCTCTTCTGACACTCACTCTAGTTTAATCTGTACAAAGAAAGGGCACTTGTAAAAGTGGTACTGGAGGAATTTGTACTTCTACTGTTTCTGTAAGTATGACCACCCTGAAAACCATTTTGGCCCTAACTCAAAGTGTTGGGGATGCTATGCATGTAGTTAGTTTGATAACGAGGTGGCCCTTGAATTTAAATGGCCCATTATCATTGTTTTTAATGAGCCTGGCCCTGAGATTACTTTTTTTTGTGAGCCATCTACCGAAGATCCTTTTCTCTATCTTGCTGGAGCTGAATACTCGCAGCAATAAAGTCAAGATTGGAGTGGTGGTAAAGCTGCTCCTTCTTGATACACTGACTTGAGGGTGTAATTATTTTGTGTGTTATCAAGCTAGGGTGGGAAATGTGGGCGACTTGGAATTGAGCGTTTAATTGGGTATATATGATCATCTGTGCCAAGCTTTGGACCCTGCAGACAAGAGTGTTAGCTTGGCTGCAGCGTGATGAGAAATCTCCAGCAAAGCAGCTGACATTGTCTCTGTGCCACCTGTGAGCTGTGAGTTACACCCTGTGTTTTTATTCCTGTAAAATGTACCTAATACAGCATTATTAAAAGTTTTTGGTTTCACTCTGCTGCTGATCTATAACTGCATTTTACACTCCATAACCCCCGAAATATGCATAAAAACTGACACAGGCAGGGAGAACAGGTCTTAGATCCATCCTCCAGGTAGTCCTGCATCGATACATCATGTCACTGAGGATCAGTCACACACTCACTCACTTAGTTGCTGACTTGATGACTGAGCTCCAGCAGAGGTCCAGTACTGTCAGTTATTTAGTCAAGCAATTGGGCAGCCTCCCGCGTACCTCATCTACAGGCTCATCCATCTGATCTGCCTAACTTTCTGTTTATAAAGACAAGTAATCGTAACAGCCCACATGAAAATAACAAATGGGCTCATCTGTCACTGCACTAGTCTTGCTTCACTGTAGCCACACACACACATACACACACATACAGGCCAACTAAGATTTGATGACACAACTAATTTCACATTCATATAAACATAAATACCTTAAATATTGACATGATCAACTTTAACGACTAAGTTGCGTATCATAAATTTTAGGTTTCTATTCAATCACGATTTGCTGAAACACGCTGTCATAGAAACCACAGAACTTTTTAATTGCTTCCGTGGATGTCAGACTTCAATCACACCCACTTGACGGCAGTATGTTTGGAAGAATAGCAAAATGCCTAATTAAACTTTTTAATCACATCCAGGGCAGTTTACAGTACCATGGGTATAATATATACTTTTTTTTTTGCAATAGCACCGGCAATCAAATCTTCACACTAGATATATTAGCAAAATTATCCAGCACCACTGGCTGCAATAAACAGCCACTTATTGGATTTCTGTCCTGATGAAACTCAGCTGCTGACCTTGAACAATGAGGTAGACGTGGACGATGCGGGGCTTGTTATTGGCCTGGAAGGTGCAGGTGTAGGGCCCCTCGTCGGTTACTTGCACCTTGTCAATGTGAATGGAGAAGTCGCTGTTGTTGCTGTTGACCAGTGTCACACGCCTGTCCAACGACCACTTATCTGTCCCAGTAAAAAGGATATTAGAGCGGTTCAGCCAGGCCTTGTGGGTCACCTCTTCGTCAATGCGGCATCTGTGGGGGAAAACAGGAAGTAATTAACAAGTGTAATATAAGCAGTATAGCTGTATCTTCTTTTGGCTGCTATCTCTAGGGGTCACCGCAGCGAATCGTCTGCCAACCCTCTGCATATCCACCTTCACTAAAGCCATCCATTCCTCTTTTCCTTGTGCCTGGCAGCTCCATGCTTAACATCATTTTTCCAATATATCCACTATCCCTCCTCTGCACATGCCCAAAATATCTTAGCCTTCCCTCTCTAACTTTGTCTGCAAACTGTTAAACTCTCTGATATAATCATTTCTAACTCTGCCCATTCCCAACAAAATCCGTAACATCTTCAGCTTTGCCACCTCCAACTCGGCCTCTTCTGTATTTGTCAGTGTCACCGTCTCCAAACCATACATCACAGCGGACTTCGCTATCATCTTCACTTCACCCTGCCTGCACTCACTTCCTCTCCTTGCTTGTGCACCGTCTGTTCCCTTGGATAGTTGACCCCAGGTATTTAAACTCATCCACCTTCATGACCTCTGCTCCTTGCATCTTCGCTGTTACACCTGTCTTCCTTTCTTTTTCAGCTGCTTTAATATTTCATTGCAGTAGGTCAAAGTTGGCAAATACATAAATGGATAACATATGAAAGGAAAAACACTATTATTCTCACGTCAAGCTCCATAATTTTAATCCTGGACTCTAAGCAGATCCTCACTTATCTTATACTTGCGCCAGGTGGTTTTAGTGCCTTTAAATCAGTTTTTTCTGACTGGCTGCCCCTTGCAAAAGGTTCAAATAGGAGAAGGGTGGGGCTTAAGCGCTCACCATACTAAGTATATCCGCTCTCTTAGTGCAGTTTTAGGCATCCACGAACCACCAGAGCAGCTTGCTGAAGCAAAGTGCTTTAAAACAGAATTTGTACATCATTCTTTGAGTTTTAGGACTAGAAACAGCATTCTCCTAAAATAGTACCTCTTCTGTTGTTTTGATAATGATGGAAGGTCTTGATTGTTCAATTAGGTGGAAACGCTGTGACTGCCAAGGCTATAGCCTGTGATGTACCTCATTATCATACTCATCAATCCATTCAGTAACCCCAGGCCCTGTAACTGTATTTGTTATGTCTCACCACTCCATGGTACAGGATTCTTTCGCTTGTCATTTTATTGGATTTGTCTGTAAACTCATTGGTAATAAAGTGCACACGAGTAGACATTTAATGTTATTATATAGGAGCTGTAATGTGGGACAAGTTATAAAACATTGGCTGAGATAAATCATAAAACAGCTTGTTAGTGACACATTAACACAAAAAGTGGTTGTAAATATTTTTTTTTTACAGTTACATTGTTTTTATCTGGAAGAAAGCTTTGAATGCAATGCAAGATGCACACATTTTACAGCTTGACACAAGTCTGGGAATTCTTGGAAAAACATCTGCTGTTTCCAAAGTCTGAGGTAAGGTGCAAAAGAGGTCAAAGTGGCAAAGGTGGGAATTTCATTCCTGGCTTGGCCACTAGATGGCCTTACCTAACTTGAACTGTTGTCCTTATGTTTAATTGACTTAACCTGGATACATTTTAACAAATGTAGATGACTTAGATCACTTGCCAAGTCAGTAACAATAGCACCATAATACCAAACAACCACCTAACAGGTAAACTTGGAGACCATTAACAAACAGTCTATAAGGCATGGCTAATGTTCATATTCCTAGCAGGTGAAAGAATAAAGGAAGAAAAATACGCTTTAATAATTAAGATTAAATTAAGCTTTGTTTTCTGTTTTTGTATTGTGTGCTTGAATTGAGAGAGAATACATCATAAAAATTCATTATCTGTGTACAAACACTCTATTAATCTATTTTTAAAATTAATCACTTCTGTACTGATGATGTTGCTAGAGGACTGCAAGCCCAGAGGAAATGAGCACCATAATAGCATCAAATGCGCCTCATCTTAATGGCCCGCATCAAAGCCAACACAACAGCATTGTCTCAAGCATAATACAAGTATTTGTGCCACTTGGGCATAAGTGATTTTACATTAAAATTGCGTTTATTTATAAACCTTTTTAGTCTTTTGTTTGACAGATATTTGCTGGCCGGCACACACTAAACTTGCACACATTTTATTAGGAAACATGCCATCACAAGCAAACTGAAGAGGCTTTAAAACCCATCTAAATCACACTCTAATTAACACAGAGACCACAGTTTATAGCCAGAAATAAGATGATGCTTATAAAGTTACACTACTGCACAGCTTCCTTGACTCCAAACTATAAATGCAAAAAGGCACATTAGGAGCAGAGATTTTAGAGTTTGGACGTTAGCTGTTAAAATACCCAAATGCAGTCTTATGCAAAGGTTTTGAGCAAATCCTCATTTATTTCTAATTTGCTAGGAAATTGGGAAACATGTGCAAAGATAAATGGAAATGCAGTATATGAGTCAATTTTAATAACCTTAAACGAGAATATCTGGTACGATCACCTTGATTCTTCAACACAGCCTGAAGTCTCTTTGGCAGCTTTAGTGTAATTTGTTAAGTAGTCTTCAGGAATAGTTCTCCAGGCTTTTTGAAGGACTTTCCAAAACTCTTCTTTGGATGCTGGCCGCCTTTTGTTCTGTTGATCCCACACTGCTTCAAATGTAATGTACTATTCAGGTGTGGGGCTCAGAGGAGGTCAATCCATGACTGATTGTGTTCCACCGTGTGTTTTCTATACACAGTTATGCTTTTACTGCTTTCACAGTGGGATTATTGTTATCCTGAAAAATGAAGGCGTTCCCTATACACATCTTCCAGATGGTACTGCATGGTATATTTCTGTGTTCATAATTCCATTTTGACAAGATCCCCAACACCACTGGCTGAAATGCAGCCCCAAACTATGACAGGCTCCCCACTGTGTTTTACAGATGGCCGCAGGCACTCGTTGTACCTCTGTCCCGATCTCCTCTGTACATATACAATTCAATTCAATTCAATTCAATTTTATTTATACAGCGCCAAATCACAACAAATAGTCGCCTCAAGGTGCTTTTTATTGTAAGGTAAAGACCCTGCTATAATTACAGAGTAAACCCAACAATCAAAACGACCCCTTATGAGCAAGTACTTGGTGACAGTGGAAAGGAAAAACTCCCTTTTAACAGGAAGAAACCTCCAGCAGAACCAGGCTCAGGGAGGGGCGGTCAACTGCCGCGACCGGTTGGGGTTGAGGGGAGAGAGGCAAATACATATACAGTAGATGATAATTTTCAAATTTGGATTGATCACGCCATAAGATCTCTTGTGCAAAAGTCTTGAGCCAGCCCTCATTTATTTATACTTTACTAAGAAATTTATTTATACTTTACTAGGAAAGTTTAGTCAAATGCTTGTGTAATTTGGCATACCTCAGCAGTTTCCCTTCTCTAAGAATGAATCCACCCTTCACTGAGACCATTTCTGATGAGGCTTCTGTGAACAGCAGGTCAGTCAACTGAAGTGCCAGATGCATCTCTCATGTCCTGTGTCAGGTCTTTTCTGGATTATGGTTAATAATTCTTTGTGGGTGTAAAAATGCTATTTTATGTCTATCAAACGGTGTTATCTTTGGGATTTTTCATAGATTCAACTAAAGAAACAAGTTGTTTTTGTGACAAGCTGCTAGTAACAAAGTGTCTAAGGCCCAGTCGTTTGAAAGGGACAAAGAAAACTCAGAGTTGCTGGAGATATGCAAGTTTAAATGTGATGAAAGTAATGTTGACTTGGATTTTTTTTTTATTTAGCACTTTTTTAGCACTGCTGAGTGTACTGCCAAGCCAGGTCACATCTACGCAAGGAGAAAAAAAAGCAAGTTGGCAGTTTTGTTTTTTTTTTTTGCTTGGTTGGGAGCAGGGGGAAAGCTGTGATTTCAGATTTATCACTCACAGCTAGGTAGTTGTGGTTGGATGGAGAGAGGATCTACCTACTGAGCGGAACTGGACTTCATTACCGTTACATCTAAGTTAAAAGAAAATATGACTGCAGAAGGACCGGATGAGTCCAGTGGCATTTGACAGATATCAGTCAGTTAGCTACAATAAACAGAGTTAGAAAATATGGCACAGGATAAGATGCCCAATTTAAGTTGTACGACAGAGGATTGGCAATTAAACCAGTGTGACAGGTGGTAGAGAGGCAAACATGTTTTTCATGTAATCAATTGGTGCAGGTGTAGGATCAAGAGTTACCTCAAAGTAACGCTTTCGCCTTCCAGCACTGTAATGTTGTCCGGCAGGTGCCCGAATTCTGCTCCGTGCACGCTGGACCCTGCCAAGAAAAATGAGAGAAGAGTGCAATCAGCATCCAATAACAAGACCAGACACTCCGCTGGTGTTCATCTATCTCAGGTAAGCTACTTAAATATCGACTACCTCACAAAATCATTCAGGGGCAGAGATGTGTCCTGCATCCGGCTTGTTCTGAAGGGAAAGTAATAAATACACTAAACAAAAGAGTCACAATGTCTGCACTGACCCCCATACTTGAATAATGATTTGGTTTTACCCTGCATTCTGGTGGGCTGCTCGCTCATTGAACAGCACTGATAATGAGCAAAGGGAAGAGGATTCACGCGGAGCCGCCGGAGCGTGAAATGAAGGGACAGCAACGGTAACAGAAGGGATGCTCATCCTGCCTACCAATACACACACTCACCCACCCACCCACACACACACACACACACACACACACACACACACACACACACACACACACACACACACACACACACACACACACACACACACACACACACACACACACACTTCAGAGCAGAGACACGTGCTTGCAAGAGCACAAACATATATTACAAACTGACACAAGAACAGACACAAATCCTGAGAGCACCTGAGTGCTTACTTGAGTGTCCGACACACTCAGGTACGAAAAAAAAAAGAAAGAAACTTAAACAGTTCGAAGTCATTTTGCAAACTTTGTTGTAACATTCTCAAAGATACTCAAAGACCTTATATGCTGGCAGTGATGTTGTCTATTGAGGCAAACCGCTCCCCGTAAGACGCCTGGCTCTGTCCATCTAAACTCTGCCAAAACACAGCATGACGCTACACATCTCGGCTTGTGTCCTCCCTCCATCTCTGACAATCTTTTCTTCCCTCTGCCTGAAAGATGACCTCAATATAGGCCTTTACTGCTGTCTAGCCTTGAGGTTTAATAAATCGTGACTTTATGAAATGAACCTGCTGCAGTCGGTTGCTAAGAAGAACCTCACGGTTTGTTAAGCAGCCACACAAATTCCAAGACATATTAAGCTTGCCGTATGAGAATTTGCTAAGAGATGAGACCCAAAAATGGATGGCAATGCACCACTAAATAGATGGGAAATGAGGGGTTTTAAATTAAAGGAGGGTCTTTGTGAAATCATGTTTTGATTACAAAGAATAATGACAAAGGCTTCCGAATTATAATGCACATCTTGGACTGCTAATCAAAAGGATTTCAAACCGCATAGGAGAAAATTCTGCTAACTACACCACATACAAATTTATCATCTCTTAAATAAAGGCTAATTATGCCTCTTCTCTTTTTTCTTTTTCTTTAGTAATGTAAGTGTGAGTGTGGTTTGGCTTGTGTGGCTGCACGCTGCAAATACTGACTACATTCATGCATATATATTAACACATATATGGTTATATGCGTGTGTTATATACTCATTTTGCACATAAGCAGTTAGAGTGTCTCGGAGATGGTTCCTCGTCGGTGTGAATGTGTACATTTGTTTGCTGACACACCGACAGGGAACAAGAAAGGAGGATAAACTAATGACACCTCAGAATAAAACTGGCCCTGAAAATCTCCCACTAAAAGCTGTAATCGCATTAATGGGTGCTGCTGCTGCTGCGCTATCTAGGCTGGCCAAGGATCCCAGAACTGGCTCCATCGCGCCCCCCCCCCCCCCCCCCCCCCATCGGAAAGGCTTAAAGGAGGGGCGTAGCGCATTAGTCATCATGTCCAGTGTTTAAAAGCTGTCTGTGGATTTTACTCTGGAGTAATATTGCATACCACTGCGGCGCTTATGCTTCCCATCTAAGACTTAGATGGTCCTCAACTCAAGCCCTTAGCTGTTCCCTTTCAAGTGCTCCATACTTTACACACTAGACTATATTTAGGTTAATTCAATTCTGTTGTGTGACATGATGTCATGAATAAAGTACCCCACAGACACATTTACAGACACACACACACACAGAGAAAAAAAGCAATCTATCAAATAACGTAACCACAGAGACACGCGTGCAACACACACATGCACTCATATTGATTGAATAAAAGATGTATACATATGCTGAATGCTCCACACACCATTGCGAAGGTTACAAACCAGCAGGGAGCTATTCCCATTTCCCTACTCAATTCCCATTTTCACAGCTCGATTGGCACCTTGCATTCTAAAACCTGTATCACCCTTCCTGCGCTCGTAAGCGCTGCAAAACATGATAACCAGGTCAACACATTCACCGCACACTTCCTCTCCCACGGTGAATCACAGGACAAATCACAGACGTGCAAGTTTTGGGAGCACACCCACACGCTCTCCTGTGAACGAAACCCACCGGGATGAAGGAGGCCACCGTGACAACAAAAATAGAAAAAAATTCCCTTCACATTCCCCCGAGGAAAATACAAATGCGACTTCATGTAGACACATGCAAGTAAAAAAAAAACATCACACAGAGGAACACACACAAACATTTAGCATAATAGCTACCTGACTCAAGCACACACTCACCACTGTATACCCCTTTTTGACCCCTGTCACTTTAAATGCATCAATGCAACAGGACCAGCATTTGTATTTGAGAAAGCACTTCTGTCATGAGACAAAAGGTGCCCCCCCCCCCAGAGCAATGCTGCGATTTACGCTCCTTTTTCACCCAGCATTTTTTTGAAAAGCAGTCATATTATTATGAGCCTCGCAGGTCTGTGTTTACACCAAAATAAAATTAAAAATACAGATGACACTGCATGCAAACCAAGCCTACATAGATGCCAGCTGCCTGCATGTCTTCATGCTGATTTGTAAGTAAAGCTGATGAAAATGAGTTGGAACAATGATGTCAACATGCATGCAGATAGTGAAGAAAATTAATTTTGTATAATTTTTTTAATATAATTGCCGTGGTTCCGCTGTACTACTTTTTTGAAAGTATTTCATTATCCTCAGAGAAAGACCACTTCTTTGCTCAGTCATAAACACAAACATGCATTATCGCTGTTAAACGCTTAATAAGATATTGAGCCAATGACAGCATTTTGCGTCCGGAGTACTGCACACAGCAGCACAGGTGTCACAAACGGGCAGTATAATAATATCAAGTACTGTAATGTATTATTTCTTGATGGAGATTAATAATTTTTGCCCCTATCGATGAAGGAATGAAACGAGCAGCTCTGCGGTGCGAACTGGGAGTGCTGGATGTAAAACAAAATGTAAACATCATCTTGCTAAATGACAGCATGCGTCTCCCACCATGCTGTTTACTCCTTTCAGCCTATTAATTCAAATGTCGCTGGTCAAACACAACAGACACGGCCAAACAAAACAATAATGAGGCCCGTGTGAAACCGCTGTTGTGCTGTTGCACGGCCAAAACAGAATCTTCAGATGTCACTTTCGATTTCTGTGTTGCATTCAGCTTTATTGATCCCTAACTCAAATCCTCCATTTTCTCTTCTCCCTCCCGGGGCTCTCAGCATATACTATGATAAACTGCACCCACCGGGATGATTCAGAAATCTTGACATCCAACAAAAGGAGGAGGCTTGCCAACAGGGAATCTTGAACCATCGGCTACCTTGCAGACGCAAAATGCATTAACACATACATGCACAAACCTTTTGTCTTCACTGTTTTAGTACAATAAAATAAGAGGAGTATGAATAATAAACAAAACAAACCAAACAAAAACAAAAAAACAGTGCCAAACAGTGTGGCCACAGGCATATTGAATTTCCCTGCTCATTGCTGTCTTGTCATGCCTACTAGTATGACTTGTCCTTGCCATGACCTGCTTAGCCCCCCCCCCCTTCCTCCAGAACCATACGTGCAGATGCACAGACACAAATGCACCCCTGACTGCTGTCCAGATGACCCCCTTAAGCCTTTGTCTGTACGCAGCATTGAGCCTCAAGTCTGGGTTTGACATTTTAAGAGAATAAAATTGTATGGGGATGCCTGGGGGATTACACAATGCTATTGCAATGCTACTCAATTCTGTTTTTATACACCCTGCAGAAGCAGAAAACCTCTTTTGCTCATCTGTGGATAACACTTTATCTGTTGCTGCCCATACGTAGACATGGACATAATTCCCTCCACTTGTGGTCCGGTGTTTTTGTCTCTGTGCTCCCCTACATTGTGTCTTTTTGTCTGTAAAAGCATTGCAAGGCTGCTTGCTCAGTACCCACGAGACATCTATTATGTGATTTGTATTCTCTTGACTTTTACATGCGCCTGTTTGTAATTGCACTTGCTACTGGCAGACACTTATGAGTATAGCCCTATTGAGCCGTACAACTTTAGCCTGCAAAGTCCTTGAAAGGCTGTCTTTGTACTGTTCATCTATTTCGCATTGCCCTTGACGATCAAATAAACACAGAGTGGAGGGAAAGCTACTTCTGAAAGCATGATTGGCGTCAAGACGGATAACAGCAGAGGCTATAATGAAACCCATAACAATAATCCATTTTAAAGGGGGGGGGGGTGCTGCTGTGGTTTTGAAATTGAAAAGAGAACGAGAGAGGTATAGCACGAGGTGGAAGGGGAAAGCTGAAGATTGATAACCAGGGCGAGGTGAAAGAAAGTTACTGAGAAAGACGAAAAGCTGCGGCGGAATACAGAATTACAGGATGTACTAACAGTAAGTACATCAAGAGAAGCAGATATAGCAGTTTTGTGGCAATAGTATTGCACGACAATACCAGTATTGGCCTTAGTAGTAACAATAAAAGAAGGAGGAATGGAGAAACATTAATATGAATAGGAGAGAAAAGTGCAAGGACACCGTCTGAAATGCTGGGGCAAAGAGCAAAGCAAAGGAAAAACACACCCGCATAATTAACACCGGCATGCTGCAGCCAATTAAATATTTACAGAGGCACTTCCCTTCGACACCTTGATGATGAAGAGAGGCAGCCCAAGGATTATCAGATGCAGGGAACCGTAGGCAAGAGACAAGGGGCTGGGGATGGGGGATTAAACATTAACCAGCACAGATATCCCTTTCTCTACCTCGTCTGATCCCATTAACTCCGGACGGCCCGAATCCAACCTCAGGTCCACCTCTCTGAAGCATTCCCTCTTGCTGCCCACTTCCTACTTATCCTCTTCTCCTCCACTCCACTACTCAAACCTACGCCCTCACAATGAATCCCCCCCCGGCTGTTTCCACCCTCAGCACCACCTGTCAGGGACCGAGCAACAGGAGAGCAGGGGGGAGAATGATGGGCAAGCGGTGAGAAACCACCTGGATCCCTCACTCAAACAGCACAACAAGATGGATATGCAGGTCGCTCGCGTTTCACAATTGCTGGTGAAGCAAAATGGATGTCGGCAGGATTCCACTTGACAGGAAATCTAAGAAATGTCAGGGAAGTCACGGTGAATGAATTGTTTTGAATCTGTCTGGTAATGTCATTTTTTCCCCACCACACAGACCAAATGTTTTTTCCTGTTAAAAGAACGCAGCGGAATGACTGAAACGAGCGTCTACGTGACTGCGGCTCATTTTGACATTAAGTGCACCAGTAGGCTCATTCTGAGGCATCGACGGACTTCTTGCTGCCTGCCTGCCGTTTGAGGTCGCGCATTTTTCTGGCCTTGTAGGGTCCAGATATTCACACTATTCTGACGTGCTTGTGAGCTCAAGCTCTGTTAGCAGAGCTTGAGCTCACAAGCACGCAAATAATCAACATTTACAAAAAAAAAGCAGGCCATCACCCTTGGGTGTCTAATTTGGCGTCACCAAAGATGTGACAGCTGCCGTTTTTTGTTGTACACATGCTGCATCCACAATTCTGCCTCTGATCGCTCACTCCCACCCAGCATCTCCCTTCCCTCAGCTCCCTCCCACCTACTAATCCCTCTTCACACATCAATCAATAGAGCACTGCAGAGTGCACAGAGCCATACAGTACTCAATGCACCAGTTGTACAACTTCAATGGGCAGCCACAGATCTTTACCATTGAATCAAGCATGGCTGGGGAGAAAAGCAGAGCGTGCTAAAACCAGGGACGAGCCCCACTCCGCTTTCTTTTACCCCCTATTTTCCTTGGACCAACGCCTAAACCCCTTAGCACTCTTGAGATCAATATAGCAGTTAAATTGTTACTTCCTTTTCCAGCTAGCGTGCACACACACACGCGTGCTGGCCTGCCGGCCTGCCTGCCTGCCTTCCACAAGGCCCTGTAGACTCCCCTAAATACACCCTGTGCACTGGTAATTTGACAGATTTGTGGTTAAGTGCTGTCACAGCTTTAAAAGAGAAGCTTAAAATACTGATTCACTGCAACTAGCTCTGCATCCAATGTCCTCTGACAATAACATTGTTTATTGGCAACAAAAGGAATATCATACCTACAGTGGAGGCAGCCTAACAGCAACATGCTGCCTTCTATGGCATCAAGTAAATCAGAGTTGTGGATTCAGAGTTTGATGTAACTTTTGAGTGCACATTTTCTCTTTTACAAAGGGATTGATAAAACCAGCCTTTGTGCTCAGTTGATACACTTGATACACATTTAAAATCTCCTTCTGCCTATTAAGCTAAACCATTTTATATACTGAAATCTGCATTGTTTACATCTATGCTCTGTTTGCTATTAGTTTGGTCTGTCTCTGTTTTCTGGGGATCCAATTCTACATTTCTTAAAGCCACACCACCACTGAGTGTGTAACAGAGTAAGAAATAAAAACAGTGGGGGCATTGCACCCCCCCACACAGCCAGTAGTGGTCTAGGATTACACAGTGTACCTTAGATAGTATCATATATTGGGATATATTTCTCTTGTATAGCACATTTTTATACATCAAATCCACAAAGTTGCTGGAATTTGCTGAAAAATACAATACCGCAAATCCCTCTTTAATCTTACACAACAATGTTACTTTATGTATAAGCAAATGATGACATCACATTGACTGCTGGCACTGAACAATCAAAAGACCTCTGCATCAGTGCAGATATATAAGAAGGTGAAACAGGAAGTATAGCTATAGCATTCTGTTTCTCCTCCATGTCTCAATTTTCAAGCTGTAATCTGTGAAATGCTGAGCTCCTCTATTAATCACTGAAATGACAGCAAAGACCAACCCACCCATGTCTCCAACCTGGAATAGAACGCTAAAATAAAATTAAAAAAAAGCGAGTGGTGCCGATAAACCAAAAAGCACCTCACGTACCAGCAGTTGCTGCAGTTTGTGAAGGCACCAATGGCCATTATTAGGTGTGAATGCCTGTCTCACTGTGTTTACTCTGTGACTGACTGGTGACCTGTCCAATGTGTACTCTACCTTTCACTCGATGACAGCTTGGATAACTTCCAGATCCTAATAAAATGGACTGCCAGATATTACAAATCAGCACACACACCTAAGGCTTTGTGAAAGTGATCGCTTTCACAATGTCTGATTCTCTTAGTAACTGTATTTTTTTTTTATAAATCCTTATAAATTTTCATTAAAAAAATATTTTCTTGTCTTTCTGATCGTCTCCATTGAGGTCTGACAAATCCACTACAGTTTCTAGAGTGTAGTTGTATATTTTTCCGATATTTTTAGGGATTTGGTGCTGCCATCACTGCTACATAGGGTGGGAATCATCACCCTAGTAAACAAGAAAATAGAGGAAAAGCTTGTTGCACGTGGGGCATGCTTGCCTTCTAACATGTCGCTGACAAAAATGACCAAACAGTTCTGGAAATATATTTTAGTCTTTATACACTATGCCCCTCACCACTGAATCAAATCTACACCCAACAGCCATTTTATTAGGAACACCTGTTCACTTCCTTGTTAATTCAAATATCTAATCAGCCAATCATATAGCAGCAAGTCTATAAACTATTTTGTGTGATTTTGGAGGCCTGGCCCTAAACTTGTATCCAAATACTTTTAGTCACCCCTGGGTTAGTAAAGATACAATACATATTCCAGCAAAAATACCTTTTCAATATTAAAAATACTCATTAAATTAAATCAGTTTTAAGCATTGTGTAGGACACTGATATTCTGTGATCATCTTTAACATTTCTATAAATAGTTATTGGTAACCACATCCTAAAACAGACACAAAAAACGTTGACTGTAAACAAATTATAGAAGGTGCATCCTGCAATAAGCCATGTAATGCATACTTAAAAGGTATTAATCTCAAGTTATACTCATGTATGTACAGGAATTTTACTACATAATGTACCAATACTACATAATTTGCTGATGTCAGTGCATTATGCATAACATCACTATAATCATAAGTCAGCCACGTACAAAACATAAAGCCACCATGTTGTTTACATTTGAGCAGTATTTCTGAGCAGTAGGTATGGCTTTAATATTGCTCAATGATGAGTCATAGCCTGTAGTATTTAGGGGCATGTGCATCCATGACCAACATACTAAACATTGCTCAGCCAATCAGAAGTTGGCATCACAGGCTAATCAATAATAGCACTGATGTTACTATAAACAGACTGGCTCTTCACCTAGAAATTTGGGAAATCCCAGTTTCTCACTGTCTAGCTACTGCCAGCTGTTCCGTGACCTAGATCAGCTGCTAGATGTGAAGAATTCCCACTATCGCGTTTTTTTTAGTCAATAATGGCTGAGACCCCTAGATGGACATATGGACAGTACAACAACGATATCCTCCAGCTTTATTTTGTGTAGGAGGATAAAAACTGCTGATCTACTGGGATTTACAGATGATAGTCCGACTCCAGAGTCAGAGTTTTGAGCTGATAGGAAGGCAACAGTCACTCAAATAACTAATTGTTATAAGCAAGGTATGCAGGAGACCATCTCTGCACAACACCTCAAACTTTGAAGCAGATGGATTACAGCAGCAGCAGCAAAACCTCCACACAATCACTCCTGGCAACTAAGAACAGGAAACTACAAGCTACAATTTGAGGTTGCAGTTGGAAAAATGTTGCCTGTCTGATGAATCTCAACTTCCTCTGCAACATTCAGATGGTGGGGTCAAATTTGGCATAAGTGTCATGGAATCAAGGGTCTCTCCTGTCGTATATCAGCAGGTGAGGGGGGGGGGGGTCCCTTCCTTCCAACTGAACACTGTTTAAAACACCTCAACCTGTTTATTGCTTTAATTTTACCATTCCCATTAAAGGCT
>VOQJ01001696.1:24787-40952 GCA_015052665.1 Apistogramma diplotaenia | reverse complement strand
CAGAACACTGCATCACACACACACACGCACGCACACACACACACACACACACACACACACACACACACACGTGTCTTTACAAGTCACAGTATCCCTTTGTCTGGGAATTTCTGAGCAATGTGAGGCACCGTGGCTATAAACATGTACTTGAAAAAAAAAACCCAACAACTATCAACAAGCTCAGCTGCATGCCACCTGGGTCCTGTCCTGCATGCCACGAGGAAAAAAAAACTGTTTCTCTCTTTGTTGGGAATTGTCGTTTCCTCTTTCACTTGGGGCGTCTAACAATGTGACCAACAACACATGGACATGTGCATCAAGATAGAAAAAGAAGTAAATAAATGAATTAGTAAAATATGAGATGCACCAACGGAATCCTAAAAGAGAAAACAGATCTTTGCCTCTCTAAGTCTACAGGAGGCTGAAAATGATTCAGTTTGCTTTCATTTACCCACAGCCCTAATGTCTGCAAATATCTGCAGGATTTTGTTCTAATTAAAAGGGAAATAACAATGTCACAGCACACATTAACTACTTCATGAAATAATTAAAACACAACTGGCTCACAATCCTGAGTGCTTTAACTCGAGCATTAATAACCACCAAGGCCACATTGCAATGCCTCATTACTTCATGTTATACAGACCAGCTGCAACTCGCATTTCACTTTCATTCGGCTGGTCTTTGTTTGGTAATCGAGCCCTTAAAAAGTTACATTCAGGTTTAGGCAGATCCACACAATAAATCTGCCCCGAATGTGTAATTAAAGAAATGATGCTGATCACCTGCTCTGCCTCCTGGTACGAATGATCACGCCCCACACAGAGGAAGCGGCCAGGAGATTTCTGCACAATGACAGCATGATCAAACAAAGGAGAGAGGTTAAGGCTGGTGCTATCGTCCCAAAATGTTGCAAAAAAGATTGTTTATATCCCAATTCCACTGTGACCGAGCATTGTGAAAGAAAGGCATGGGCACATAAAAGGTTCTCGGTGCTCCGTGTGATACATAAAACTATCCTTTTGTGAGTCATGCATTAGGAGAATGCTTTGTGAAAAGAAGAGGGGTGCTCTATTTTCTTTTTGTCATGCAGTCTATGTCATGCAATTCTGCAGATAAACTTTAAGTTGAACTTTAACTGAACTAAAAAGCTTTTTTCAGCCAACTTTAAGACGTATTCCCAAATTAAAACAGTAAATCTTTGATGCTCCCTTGTGTATGGTAACTTGCTATTTTTGTGTTAAAGTTACGTGGCACGGCTGCCCTTGTGGTGGACGATAAAATCATCCTATGTTGCATCCAAGTTACTATATACAGCTACGAGCTCGTCCAAATTTCTTATGATGGAAGCTTATTTGACTGTCGAATGAAAGAAGAGCAGAAGCACACTCCAGCTAACAGCATCTCCTTATGTCTTATTTACGTCATCCCATCTACGGACAATGAGCGGTCCCACTTGACCTAAAACTGTGAAAGCAGCCTCTGACTGGCCAAGTGAGAAGCAGCTTCCAAGTAAATGTGTTACTGTCAAGCGTAATTTAATGAGGAAGTTATTTATTTTGCAATGCTGATCAAATGAGGTTTTGTAGTGTTTGCTGATTTGCTACAGACACAATTTAATGGCTAAATTTGCTTTACAAGAAGTGTACACTCGTGTCTCTTACCTGAAGCATTCATACACTTATTTTTCTAAGTCTTTTTCAAGTAGCAAATCCTTCAGTGTGCTTTCTTATAGACTGTTTCAGATGCACCACTCATAATATAAATGGATGAGATTTAGTTTCACATGCCAGTGATCGATGCTCTAATTTATCTCTGCGCATTCGTACACTGCTCGAAGCTCACTTAAGTTTATCATAACATGGATATTCAATAAATTCATTATCAGCTTGTCCACCTGTCATGCTGAGAAGCTGAAAGAGGTTTTTGAAAGATTCATTCAGAAACCATCTCTGAATTAGTGGCAAATCTGTGTCATACATCCACAAGCTTCTCTCAAATGATTTCTTACCTTGAGTTTGTCGTATCGGTCACTCAGGGCTGCTACTTGGTGGTCCCTGTGTCTGCCAACTAGCTTACACAATGCACAGATCAGCTGCTCATCTGTCACACAGTACATGTTGACCTTCTCATCCCCGTGCTCCAGACACATGAGGCCTCGCAGATGAGAGTCAAGCAAGGGCTCGATTAGACGGTGGCCCGTGAAGGGCTTCTTGTTGGGATGGGTGGCCTTCAGACACTCCTCGCAGTATGACACCTCGCAGGTGACGCAAGTCTTCACGGCATCCTGCGGAGGGTCCTGCTCACAGAACTGACACTGGACCCGGTCACAGGGAGATGTCATGGCTGTGCTGTCCGGGACGGCTCGCTCACGCCGAGTCTCGTTAGGAGAGTTGGGTCCACTCAAGGAAGCTTTCTGGTAGCGGTCGATGATGTTCTGCAGGGTAACGTTACGTTTGAGTCCCTCTAAGCCCCTCTGGTTGAGGGTAATGACATAGCGACAGGTGGGACACTGAAAGGCGCTGATGGACTGAATTGGCTCGCTGGGGGTGCAGTGGGAGACCAGGATTCGGTGGGCGCAGTTGAAACAAAGACTGTGAGCGCAGGGCAACAGCAGCGGGTCCTCGAAAAGCTCCAGACAGATTGGGCAGGTCAGCTCCGACTCCAGCGTTTCCATCTTCACGCAAAACAAAGTGGGATGGTCAGCGAAATCCAGGGAAGCTGATCAGCTATCTGTAACGATGAGACAGAAACAAATCAGGAAGTGCTGATCGCAGTGACAGAGGTTCAGATATGTTGCTCATGTAAAATAAAACGTTTTTTTGGGAGATTAACTGATAAAGAAATACTAGGTAGCTGGTGCACTAATGTCCACATAAACATGAAACAATATTGGGAAGAAACAATGAAAAAAAAAAACACACCATCATGCATACTTATCAGTACTTATGATAATAAAAACAGTTATTCATCTCCACTCGAGTTTCAGTCGATTTCCAGTGCAGGCTGAATGTAAAAACATTAATATTTTATCATGTAAATATTTGTAAGAGATATCTGATTATGGAAATGAAGAAAACTGGAAAAAGAAAACGAGCAAACATGCAGGAGAATTCTCGGGCTATAAACACGTGTTTACATGTGATGCATAAACATGTATCAGCTTTCAGTTTGGTCCGTTCGGCTGAGCTGAGAACTTAAAGAATGCAGCAGCGGCTCCTTTTAATTTGGCACAGGAATAGTCTAGCCTGTCTATACTGTAGCCCATGGGCCAGCAGGCCAGTGAGGACTGACAACTCAGCCAAGCAGAAGTGCATTGGCCTGCTTGCTGATGGCTGGGGCTACACACCATCACAGACACTAAAGCCTTTGTTCTCGGCCAGTTAGACACCCCAGCTGCGAGTGGACACACTGTGCTCACAGCGTCTTTCTATGTGAACTCTCTACCTCCACTCATTATGTGTGAAGAAGGCAAAAGCTCATTATCAGGACAGTCGGGGCACAAGTAGCCTTTTGAAGTTATGAGGATACAGCAATTACCTCTGAGCTACAAACCTGGGTTTGTTCTTTCTATTCTATTCAAATCCTTGCAGATTGTCAGTGATCCCACTGCACAGTACAAGACAAGAGGCAATTGTTGCACTTGTCTCTTGTGACTGTGATGCATCTGTGGGCCTTTGAGTCAATGCTATTTTGTTCTTTTAAAGGCAAAGCAACAATGCAGCTCCCTGGAAATTGAGGATAAACGGATACCTCTCCCTCGTAGAAAAACCCCTCTTATTTGAACAAAATATGAATTATGGAACAAATATTATTGAACAACAATACCATATTATGTTCATTTTAAAAATGAGTGGACAAATATGAATTCATTTACTGCCCTAAAGCTCAATAAACCTCTAGGAAGTAACAAAACTGCACTCTTTGGAAAATAAAACACGATAAACAAAAAAACAAAGAACTTGTCCAACAGTTCATCCATTTGTTACATTTTTCACATCGAGAGAAAACACAAAAAACACACTTTCTTAATCAAAACCAGTAGATAAAACATGGTGCCATTGTAATTTGATGATTCAACTAGGATGCCCTAAATACAACCTAAACAAAAGGCTTTGTATGATAAACACAAAGCAAACAGACACGAATCCACTGATGTCATCACTTATGGTGTAAAATATCCAGATGATATGAAAAGCTTGTAAAACAACATTGTGGCAAAGAGCCCGTGCAAACTGCTTTACATTGCGCACTCCTGAAAGCGCTCCCATTCATACACAGTTTACTTTACCCACCGATGGATTTCGCCCCACTTTGCACTGCCGAGACATTTTTGCTGAAGGAGAACTTCTGACCTGAATCATGAAAATATGTTTATACCACAAAATGCACCAGTCATTAACTCCAGCATGCTTGTAGAGATATGCATCCAGATGGCACAAGTTTTCAGAGCCCCATAAGTCCTGCAGCGGAGCTGTCATTAAGCGAGTGATTGAGCAAGAGGTAGCAAGCACAACAGGAAAAGTTGCCCGACAATTCCAGGAAAGCCAGCTCCACCTACAGCTGGAGCTCAGGCCAGTACTGGAAGAAGGGAGAGAGAGCAGACAGAAGTGAGAGAGAGAAAGTGCATGTGCAAGAGGGGGAGAGAGAGAGTCCAAATCAGCAAATAAGCAGAGCACAGTATCATGTAGAGCCCTGGCTCACATCCTCACAGGCAGGTCAGTGTCCCTCCAGCCCTGCCCATTCAGAAATTCAAAGCGTTGGGATCAGTTTCAGGTTCCCTTGTGTGACTGCGCCTCTGCTTCGAGCACGCACAATACCGAGGTACTTGGCAATCCCACCAGAGATTCAAAAAGAAAGGCTGAAGACACAAACACAGATGAGATGGAACCTGAGAGCCAGCAGGACTCATCTGTGATGCGGGACAGAGGTCTGGGACTCCCTCAGCATCCATCTGACAAAGTGATGTGGAATCACTGATTTACTATACATTGCAGTCTGTTTTCCCTCCTCTCAGAGGCCATTCTTATTTAATATGCAACAAAGCAAATTCAATGTAGCTTTATAGGCTGCAAAATAACCATAAAGTCACTCATTAAAATTTGCTGAGGCACCAAGAATCTCCTGCACAATTACAAATAAAGACAAGCGCTTTCTAACATTATCTGCTACATCTGAGTCGGTCCCAGCTGGCCCTCATGTGGGAATCGCTGAGGTACCATCTGCTTACCATGTGGCTCTATTTCCAGACACACCCCTGCTGCGCTCCATTTGAATCGTCTTGTCAATCAAAAGAGTCCCCAGAGTGACTATTCTCTCTGAGAGACAGATACACAGTAAATATTAAAGGCATGCTACCGTTCATATAAAGCACTGGGTAGATGGTACAATGCTTGCAAGATCCATATGGGAATGTCACTGGTATTCCCCAGGAATGTGATATCTATCACAAGATCAGTGAGAGAACCAATCAGTGCGAATGAACAGTTTCCAGGAAAACCAGGTGATAAAATTTATGACACTGACCGAAAAAAAAAAAAAATCAAAGTTCACTTTAAAAATAAGCTCTTCTTGCTCTTCGCCAAATTATTCACAGGTGTCCTGCAAAATTCTGACTTCTGTTAGGTGGGTTTGTATAGCTGGTTAATGAGAAAAAGGGGCACAATGTGTATCTATGGGGCACTGTACTGTAATATTGCCCACATAAAATTCTATTACCTTTGGGACATACATGTCCACACCGACTGTGACGTGCATTAGTAATGATAGAAATTATATCGATACAGATTTTCTATGTAACTATTTTCGTATTATGGCATTACACACTTTAAGACCAACGGGCATTAGATATGAAAACAAATGAGACCCAAAGTTCAATTATCTCAACAATAATGTTCAAAAAAAAGCCAAGCCCTCCATTTCCGAGATGAGAAAATTCCAAAAGCAGCATACAGTAATACAACCAGAATGCTACATAAAAACAGCATCTAACTGCTATGTTTGGCAAATTGTTTTCAGAGCAATCTGGTTGCTTTTGGTGCACAGGAGCATTTAGAGTTGACAGTTTATATGTTGCACAGAGTAAGAATAATTCAAGATGCTTAAGGCAGAGTATTAAATAGGCTGACAGGTGTGAGAAATAAGAATTTAAATGGCTGTCTTCAAACTGGAGCACTAACTGAACACATGTAATTTTATTTGATTAGGAAGTCGCGTAATGGGTCACTAAGAGATGAAACAATTACAAAGTCTCAGATATGAAGACAATTTCCTGTTCAAGTACTGCCTAATCCCTTTGGTTATGGTCTTTTATCGCCCTTAATGATAGCTCTGAACCCTGTATTCGGAGTCTGAAAGAGTGTGATTGCTCTTTGTCTTCCTTCCTGGGGCACACACCTAACATATTTATCTGTAATCCTGTCTTCACAGCGTAGCTGTGACCAATGTGTGGCCTGTTGCTGCTCCCCGAAGCAGCCGGCTCAGCAGCGGCCCACTCTGGCCTAATATGATTTACAGCTGCAGCAGCACAAATCAGCTGATTAGACTGACAAATCTACCTGATGTGCAGCTGCGCACATTACTGAGATCAGCTTAATGGGGCCTGGCCCTGACCGAGGGCTACAAATGCTGTTATTTAAATGATTACTGAGGGCAAGTTAATTACAAATCTAAATATTTCGGCAACTGAATTTAAATCGCATCTGTCAAGCACAACTGCAACGGAAAATAATAACACCGTCTTAGTGTTTTTGGCGCTATAATGAATAAACTGGCTTGGTGAAGCCAGACTGTAGATGGAAACAAGTTCCAATGATTGTTTGCAGTGACATTTTTACGGTGTAAGAAATGCGCGGGAGAAAAGGGTCTAGAGGTCAGCCCAAATATGTTCACTCTTCCTGTCTGTCACTTCTCTGTATGCTACTGACTGTCTGAGCTGCACAGGTCATCCTGGTCAACATCAGAAGTTTCAGCAAACTCTCATTTCCTCTCCGTGGCTTGGCAGGTGGCATCAGCGGGGAAACGCTGCATCCTTTCCACGACCACAGGAACTTTACAGAATGCGACTTTCCAAGTATGCAGCTGTGGTCTGTTACTCAAAAGTCCACACGGAAGAAATGTCTCCCTGAGCTCAAATCTATCTCAATCTGCACGTTTTTGCTGGAATAATAAACAGCTCAGACGTACTCCTGTTTATTCTTCGTCCCTCGCGCGAGGACAAGCAATTTGCACGAGTCATTCAAAAAGAATGACGCTTGCTGTTGCGGAAAGCATTCAAAGAGCGACATCATGTGGCTGATTTGTCAACTACACCAATCACAATGTCCAGCCTGAGGTTTCTCTTACTATCATTAATGTGTTGTGACGTTTGAAAGCAAAAATAAATGTAATTTAAAGAAATTTGCAAATATTTCATATAGTCATGTATTTATACATTTCTGTGCATAAATCTGCCCACCATTTACACCTCTTTCTCTTATAGCCTGTTTATTATGTATTATGAAAAAAAAAGACCTCATGAGTTACCATGGTGACAGCTTGATATCTATTTGACACACTAGTGATCAGAAGCCGTGCTCTGGTGGGAAGATGTCTAACATTCCTACTCAAGAGAATGAGATAAGTTACTTATTAGCAGGGGCAACCACAGAGTCAAATGCAATGACTCAGTTTCACTCTTCATTAGCTCTGCTCTGTTTTTATGCATGTAGGTTTGGCACAAACAGGCTCTAGACGTACTGCAGTCATGTGTGTGTGTATATATATATATATATGTTGTAGGGGGAAATGTCTGTATCTTTTATCTTATCAGCTCAGCAAATGGTATTTTGTAGGTCATGAGGCCACAAGATTATGGTTGAAAGAGTGGTTTTATCTTCCTCAGTGCTGCAGTGGATCTCTAAGTCTGAGTGAAGGTTAAAAAAATAGAAAGAGTGAGAAAAACAAATGCTACAAGATATATTCTTTCAGACAGAGGCCATATACAAGTGTGTATTTTAGGAAATGCTATCCCGAATTGCTGCTTTAACACTGGAAATCTACTTTGTCTACTCCCACTCTGCTTGACACGTTTTAATTACAAAATCCCCCTTAGCCCTCTCAGTTAGTCATCCTGTTCCACAAGTTCTACCCACACTTCATAACATGAAGGAATCAGTGAAGACCACAAGGCCCAAACCACCTTAGTTCTTGCACAGATCCTTGCCTGCGGGCTTAGAAACACATGACTCATTGTTTTGGTGGAGAAATACAGAGACACAGAAACACAGTGAGCAGAGTTAAGAATGACCCTCTGACTTACCTGCCACATGATTACAGCGATAAACAAGCAGAAGGAAAGAACCACTTTTAAAGTCAGTCAGTGTTGATGGTGAGGCTCTACCAAGCTGATCCACTGCAGTGGTCTGAACTTAAGGCAAAGTCACTCGCCTGCTCACTCTCTGTGACTTTCTGACACGAACTCTTTCCTCTTAGTCTGCTGAAAAAACAGCAGGAAGATCAAAACTTACCACCCTTTTCTCTTCCCTCTCTGAGAACTGCACCTATCCCATCTAAAAGTAGTGGGCTGCAAATTGCTGAGATAGCCAATCATAAGGAAGGGGGCAGGTCTTTCACTGGTTTGGTCTGTTACTTGGAACTGTTAGAGTGTAGGGTGTTACCATAACTTTGGAAAGAGGTTTGCTGTCATACTTTTTTTTTCTCCAAATAGCTGAGCCGCATGCCACAAAAACACCACACACTGCATGTAATAAAAATATCAATAACAATAACAGATTCAGTTGAGATTTTTTTTGCATGTTTTATGATTATATTTACATATTATATCAGCCAAAATTTGAAATGCATCATAGCTATCCTCAGCAAAATTAGTCCAGATTAATGCAGCTAGAAATGAGCTTCACGCCTAAGTCGCGATTCAATGGAGCCAAATGAAATAGTGCCTCTCACCCAACACAGCAATCAATTATTAATCAGCTGTTCAGAAAGTACAAGAGCGATGCTTTGCAAATCTTATGATGGTTAAACAGAAGTATATTAATAGACTGTCAGTCATTTTTGCCATATAACCCTACTGGGAATTGTCATCTTCATTATCTCAGTACTGATGAATAAAATGACTCTGGGTAGGAAACTTACTTTACATTAGCATGGAGAATGTTCAGCAGCAACCTTGTTTCTGAAAGCACTCACACCTTTTTTTTTCTTCTTTTTCTCCTTTTGGACATATCCACTGAAATGGAAACACACAGGAATGCATCGTGGCTGCGACAGCTGACTTAGATATTGTTGAAAGTTTTCTCAGATTGTTGGCATCTGCTCACCAGTCTCACGGAAATGCTTCCAACACAAACATGTGTGGGCTGACAGATAGCGAGGCTGATAACATCACACTCGATCAGTTTATTAGCACTGAATTTGAGCTTATTATTGAACTATGAGGTTACCTGCCACAACCTTGCAAAGAGCATAAGATCAGAGCTTTTTTTTCCTATGGTATGGGGTTAAACCACAATATATCAGGCATACACTGGTTTGGATTAGTTTTAAGCCAAAACCCCAGAAAAGGAGCAAAGATACTTTATGTTGCATTTTAATAAAGAAAAAAAAAGAATTGTAAGAGGAAGTAAAATAATTTAGATTCTCAGGTATGTTAAGACAAATAATGACTTGAAATGTAACGTAACCCCATTAAAATCTTGGTTATGGTTGCAGGAGAGCCACAGTCAGGCCATCACAATGTACAGTGTGGAAACATCCAATAAGCTATAAAAATATTTGAACTTAACACCGCAGAAAAATTCACTGAATGAAAAACAGGCCACGCAGCCATAAAATCGCCATTGATGTTTGTTTACATTTTCATATCTACATTTCAAACATGCAGACAAAAAATTATGCTGAATACTGTGAAGCGTGTTTAATTTAGCACACTAAAACTCCCCCAAAGCCCAGCTCAAAAGTCTAAAAGAAACTTAAACAGCTTTTAAAGTGTCATCCAGTGGAAATACAGATCATGCCTTACCTCGCTGTCTGTTACTCAGTCAACCACACAGTTCACAGCCAGGGTGACAGATGAATACAGAAATAAAGCCCAGGAAGGGATTTTTCTCAAAACACCGGCTTTCCTCAGAAGCCTCCCTTCAGCTCCCACTTTCTGTCTGGGTTCTGCTGCTTCATCTGTCTCGCTGCTATCTCTGAAATTCTCTTCACACAGCCTCTTTTTCTCTAATCCTCTATAAAAGAAGCCGAAACTGCTCCAAATGGTTCAACCAGCCACCGACTTCTCAGGCTTTTCCTTCTTTGTATTATTTTGTTGGCTGGGATCATTAACTTAGTCCCATGAGAACACAGGGAGGTAAATAACCCCCCCTCCTTCCTGTGGGAGGCTGTCAATCACAAATGATGATGAGGCAGTGAAGGGGGTGCGTTTAGCCAACAGGGAAGAACTCCTGATTGGTCACGAGGGAACAGAGGTGCTCTGCATGACAAATGAGAGCTCTGGGATAAATTGAATTGTAAAGATGCTCAACTTAGTTTACATGCTCTTTTATAATAGTCCTCTGTAGATCTCACTCATTCACCTGCCAAAAGAATGTAAAGCCACGGTAATGAGTAATCAAAGGGGGCAGCAAATGTTTATTTCATGCAGCTGAATTCAAGAAAATGTAATTTATGTTGTAAACAGCTAGCTACTGTCAACACAAATAATCCCAGGATCTTTAAATGACTCTTTGGTACAGTCTGGACACTCAGCGGGGGGACTGTGAGGGAAGTATAAAGCTTCCGTTGCCATGACAGTGTGGCAAGAGCAACGGTGCATCTTGGCGCTCCAGCCAAATGCCACTCTAATCTTTTCACTGGCAAACTTTCAGCTCTCTCTTCACAGCTTGTTTGTTTCTCAGTCAAGCCTATTGCTGTCTGTCACTGTCCGGTTCCCTCCAGCAAGCCATGCCAATCTAAAGTCTGCAACGTTTTGTAAGGAGCAAAAAAATGTGTAAAGACGCTGTTAGCGAGACAACAATATCTGAGAGAGGTCGCTCTCCTCCCGGTGACCGCGGCTAAATTGAAAGACAAAAGGCAAATTAAGCAGTGTGACTCCTGAGCTTGGCTCGTTTTGGTAACATCACAGACATACTAATGAATTTGTAAACTTCACAGCACAAATCAGTTTTATATGCACAAAGAAACAATCAGGAAACATGCAAAAGTGACTCTGAAAGCTTGCTCCAAAAATAAATAAAACAAATAAGCACATTTAGAGTAGAATGTATAATTCAACTTATGGCGTAAAATTACGGGCTGGGCTGTTTTGAGGGGCAACATAGCTGCTAGCTCCCTGTTAAGCACTACCTGAGCTAATGTGAGTCACTGCACTGGACTTCTCTTTGCAGTGTTGCAACTGGAACAAATAATATGGCTTCCTATGTGGTTTACTGTCCTAACAGACTGCTTCTACTCTAGTTTTGGTGAGTACAATTCTTGTATTTTATTCTAATGTTACTGTGCACACATAGACTATAGATGGACCTTGCTAACCTAGCTTGCAATTGATAATCTAGCACTCCTTTAGCACTCCTTCCCTAAATGCTGTCCCTTCAGGGTCCAGAAAACAAGATAGCAATCATCACAAAACTGAAGTTAAGGCTTCCAAGTGCATGCCCACATACGAGTGGCTTGGTCAATCCTTTATATACAATATGAGTGCAAAACACAGCACAGGTATATAGGCTATAGCTCACACCAGTCCTTAGACATATACCTTACCAACAATCTCCAACAGTAAGGAAATCTACCCAGGGCTGGAGAGTGCTAAATATATCCACAAATTGTCTGCAAAATAATTAGTTCACTACTTGCTCTCATACTGAGAATCATATTAGGGTCGTAAAAGGCAATAAAACTCAAGACATTAGAGTCATCCTGACATTTGAGGCCAGTGCTTTTTCGAGATGAAAACGACTTGCTACTTCAGGGTCAGTCTAAAATCACGCCCTGTTCTGAACTGTAATAAACACGAAGTGGAAAAATGTCTGTTTCTGTTTTACTCATCCCATAAATATAAAACTTGTCTGGGCTGTGGTTTTAGCAACTGTCCCCACCTCGCCCACTGGAAACCCAATCTGATCCCTGTTAGCACACAAATTCTCAGGGGCTTTCAGTCCAGAAAATTGATCCGTATTTTCTTTGGTATTGTCTTCTTACTTAGTAGCTCAGCTTCCCACTCATAACAAATGAGATGTCCTGTATAAATGCAAATATTTGACATGAACTCTGTCATAATCTATCAACATTAGCAAAGCAGAAGCTGGTAAAATAGGACTCAAGATGTTGGGGAGCTAACAGAAGTAATTTTGTTTATATTTTTTAATATATTTATTTAAGTGGCATTCATGAAGTAGATACATTTCCTTATCAATAAATAACAGCATGGTTGAAATAATTATTTAATCATATGAATATTCATCCTCACTAAATAAGGCCATTTGCTGCCTGAGGCAGTTCTCTTGATGATGGCTGGCACATCAAGCTGTATTAATTGGAAAAAAAGACCTGAAAAGGGCCAGAAATACCCTCCTGAAAAAGCTGATAAGAAGTTATAAAAAAAATAGGCTGTGAAATTGAATGTTACATAAACTTTGATGAGAAAAAATAAAATAAAACGGTATTTCTCCAGGAACAAGCGAGCAGACATTTGTAAACTGCATCATTATCACTGTGTTACAAGGTCATGCTTCACCTTTGTGTTTAGTCATTTCCAAGTGCAAACCTTTTTTCACACCTAACAAAGAATTTCTTGAATATGCATTAAACAGAGAATAAAGTCAAATCTACCACTTTTGGACTGGAACACAGGCTCTAAACAGCGCTCCCACAGTAAACATCAGGACTAATTAAAGAATCTGGGTAATTCATTAGCAGCCAAACAATAATGAGGAAATCTGACTTACTTTGTATAGCAGAGCAATCTTCAAAAATGCGTTAGTAAGATGCAACTCCCACTGACAGCTCAGCTCTCTTTTTCAGCAGCACATGGGAAATTAAACAAAACATACAGTAGCATCCTGGCTAGTCTCTTTCCACACTCCCTCCCTCATTGGTAAAACTCTCTACCCTACCCCAACCCCAACCGTATGCTCATGCGAGCGTAAAACATGTCCAGGAAGCGTCACTTCCACTGGGCTATTTCATGGATACTGTCTCCATTAATGTCTGGGCCCATCAGCCCCCCCGTTCTGGGGTTGAGCTCTTGCTCCTGGCACCCCACCCTTTCAGCAATAAGACAAAGAGGTAACAAATGGAGAGACAAAGGGGGGGTCCAAAAACCTTGGGGGACCACATTTTGATGAGTTTCTAACTAAGCAGCCAGGCCTTGAACAGATGGGATCAGTCTCCAGGGCTATGCTGCATGGTTGGCTTTAATACACAGCTATATACATCCTCACAATTGTTCAGGTCTGCTCACTAAATGGCAAGCATCAGATCATAGAGCACGGGCAAGTGAAAGGAAGCACAAAGGAAAATATCTTTACAGTGTTGTGTTTGCCATTAAGCCTTCAGAAATGACGGTAATTAAAGTCTGAATGTACATGCCCAATTGAGTTAGCACGTGCTTTGGCATCAACATGGTTCTTTTGAGTGCAAACACTGATCTAAGCAGCAATAATTATTTTCCTAACTAGGACAGTCCAAAACACTTCTCATTTTGCCAACAATAAGATGAAAGCCTAGCTTGCCCCCGCCATGGCAAAGGTTCAAGACTTTAATTGCTTTCATCCCCAAGGCATGATGCCCATAACTAAGCAACACACAATCAATCCAAACATCAACCAAATGAACAAGCCTGTTTGTACCAAGCCAATTAACACTCGCTGCAATTTAGCTTCAGCTTTTGTCAGAGGTGTTATTTGGTGTAATTTAACCTGGTATCTCAAAGAAAACCTGCACTTCTTCATTAATAGAGTGTAGTGGGGTTACGAGTATAAAAAGTATAAAATACTCACTGCACACATGAGCCAGCACCTGCATGCATTCACTGTGGTTTATGATCGGCCGGCAGAACATATAGAGCCATTGTAGGCAGTGACCTAGAAATGATTCTTGTCCCCTTAGTTTGCTGCAGCTTCGCCGATGCTGTGTTCAGCAGTGCCAGTAACACAATCAATTATCAACCCTGTTTTGGCGCTCTGCTATGGCGTATCAAACAAATACATTTTGCGATTCTAAGTGGTGGGACTGGATTTATTATAAAATATTGATATAAACAGGCATTCCCCGCAGAGCATGTCTGTTTAGTGCTTTTAAAGCAATGCTTTTAAAGACACCCTGTTAATGTTTGAACAGTTATAGCCTTATTTGGCACATATAAAGTTATGTACTACACTCTGTCCCGGAATAAAGAGCATGAAGTTTTGGGAATTATGACAAGGGATAAAAAGAAAAACTGAAGAACAAAGAAAACCTTCATATATCATTTACCAAGGAAGCCAGTTATAGTGTATGGTTCAAAGCCTAGTGTCTGCCGTGTTTTCTCATTGAACTGAAACACAGAGGGTTTCTTTTTTGGAAAAGTAAGGTCATGTGTTATGTTTAGTCCACACCACAGCTCCATGGCCTGAAATTCTTGGCTTTTCTTTTCTTTTTTTCTTTTTCCTGACAAAAATGTATCTTTCTGAAAGAGTGTGTGGTGAACGCCTGCTACATTCTTGCTGCTTGGAGGAGTCTGTAATTGCTTCCAGCTTCTGAGGGACCCATTAAAACTAGTGTCACATCTTTAACACTATACTCTCTCTGACAACGCTGAAGTTAATCAAAGATAGTTGCACATTCAGCTAAATAACCTCCAAATGCAAGCAGCAGCAATTAAATACAGCGCTCCTCCGACACGGGAAGGAATAAAAGTTTACCTTCTAATCTCAGAGACTTATCTGTTCTCCAGTTCTCACTTAGAGACACAGCGCCACTGTGCTCAAACATCCTACGCCAGGATTTCCTTGAGGAGGTCTGAACATCTGTTTTGGTGCACTGTGCTCATGGAGACTGTCGGAGCCAAAGGCAGAAGTGCAGCTGTTGTGAACTGGGTCAGCTGCGTCTGAGCTGAGCGATGTTTTCAACACACCATCTACCCAGGTTAAACGAATTTTTGCAAACATTGTCACCGTCACAATAACCAGCAGTTTTTAGAGCACACTTACACTCCATCTACATGTCAACAAAAACATTCCTTCAAGACAGTTTCGGACACATTACGCAGTTTTCAAGGTTTATAATAGATGAAACATTTACAGAGGTATCACTGATAGATGAATATGCTTCAGCTGCAGAGAGCGGTGAGCCCAAACACATGCATGCATGCATAGTGCAATCACACACAGGCCCCATTTCCCCACAAGACCCCATTTCCATTTACAGTTATTGGCTTTGACAATGAGAGTGACCTAGCATCAGCTCTTGCCATGTCACAACAGCGAGGCGCGGAGAATTCACAGCTGCTGATGGAATTGGCACCGCTGAGCCAGTGGAGACAGTTTTGTTTATCATTTGGAGTGAGGACTGAAGAAATGGAGGCATGTAATGAAAGCGAGAGTGAGTTTTAAAACGTATATTAAAATCGCCAGACATCCAAAGCACTCAGGGGAATAATAATACATCCAAACTATCTTCTTCTGTCTCTTTATAATATGATTATTATTCAATACCTCAGGCCCAAAAGATTAATATGGAGAAATAGTTCAGTCTCTTAAAACTGTAGCAAGGAGGGTGTTTCAGAGCAAGAACGGATCCAGATGCTTGCATGCAGGAAAGTATTGAAATGAATTCACCAGAGTTCCCCCATCCACAGTTATTTGGCACAATTATACATTCTGGTCTGTCTGAAACAACATGGCATTGCTGTGGAGTTCCCACCAAAGTAAAAGTCGGAGGCAGGGAAATGCCTCTCGTCGAAACTCACGAGTGATCCAGCAAAAACACACAAACCTCCACACGAAACCTCGACGCCGCGTTTCTTTTTAGCCAGCGGAATAATTTACCAACAGTTGTTTTGCTCAGTTGTCGGCAGATTTGATGCATGTGCACGCACGAGGGCGCTTCATATTAAGATAACATATCTGCCCCCCCCCCCACCCCCCAATTAACGTTTATGTTGAGAAGCACAAAAAACCCCTCC
>VOQJ01001696.1:9471-22413 GCA_015052665.1 Apistogramma diplotaenia | reverse complement strand
TTTGGAAAGAAATATGAGAGTGTGGAGCTAAAGTGTGAGACTGTGTTCCATACTGCTGGAAATTTGGTTTCAAGATAGCAGCAGTATCCTCAAGGGGTTACAGAATAGATAATGGGCGAGTGAAATACCAGAAAGTTTCATATCAAGATCAAAGATCCTAAAATCCCATTTTTTGTAAAAAAAGAAAAGAAAAAAAGAAAGAAAGAAAGAATTTTGTTGTTTTAATCCCATGCAGCATTGTGCAAAAAGCCACCTGTCATTTCTTTATATTTTGATTCCAAGGAGCCAGACTTACTTGTAAAATTTTCGGCCAATAATTCTCCAGATTTTTCTGAAGGTATTTCAAAGTTTTTCTTTGAACATTGGCTGCTTTTCAACTTATTTTCAGACCAGTCTTTATCCTGCACCATTTTCAGACAAATGCTTTCTTTGTTTGTTGAGCCAGTTTTTACAGACCTAGGAATCTCAGAAACATATAAAAGGCACTTAACTCAAAGAATAAACCAATATTGTACACAACAGACAACAAAGAAAAAAACCAATTGTATCTTTAGGCTCTTTGCACTTGCAGCCTGTCACAAAAACACATCAATTTTTCTCATTTCTTTAGTTTGATTTGTGAAAAATGCTAAAGATAATGACACTAACAAGGTGATTCCCAAAGAGCTGTTAACTGAAAACTGAAAACTTAGCATGGCGTGCAGTGTACCCTGAAAAAATCTGAGGAAATGGTACTAAAAAAATAAAACATGATGGAGGCTCTGTCATGGTTTGGAGCTGCATTTCAGCCAGTGGTGTTGGGGATCTTGTCAAAATTGGTGGAATTATGAATGCAGAAAAGTACCACCAGATTTAGATTCACGATGCAATAGCATCTGTAAAGTACCTGATTGGTATTTTGGCAATGACCTCAAACACACTGTCAGTGCATAAAAAGCATACCTGGATTTAAAAACACCTGGAACACTGCAGTGTGGGACTGTTTGAAGAAAAGGCAGCCAACATCTAATGAGGAGTTTTCAGAAACTGTTCTTAAAGACTGCTCAAACAGTTCACAAGAAAGCTTGCCTGGGAGAGTTTAGGCTGTGTTGAAGAAGGTGGCAAAACCAAAATACTGACTTTAAAGCCTATTAAAATTGTACAAACTCTGTTTTTGTTTTATAGGTTGTATTTGTCATGGTCTTTGGTGTTCTTTTTGGTTTGGTTTGGCTCTTATGTTTTTGCTTTTTTTTTGTAATATTTCAGTTGCGATTTTCTTTATTTATTATGTTCATCTTCTTGGTTACTATCACCTTCTTTTCTTTTTCTTTTATCGTGTCATATCTGTGTTCATATGTCTTGGTCTCTGTGTGATTTCTATTTCCTGTTTTTATTTTGTAAGTCTTTGTCCCGTCTGAGTCTTCCTCTACTCTTCATCACATTGTCCCGTCGTGGTTGTGTGTTCCTCTGTTCCATGTTTTCTTTGAAGAGACTTAGTTCTGCAATAATTGCTCCTGACCTGCCTTAGATTGCATTCAGTTATGTTCAGCAATAAAGCTGCATTAAGTTAATATGTGCCTTCTGATTCCTGGGTTCGGGTCCACGCTCTGCTTGCCACACAGTCTGCCTTGGCAGTACTTCCCCATATGTTCCCACGTTTCAATAAATTGCTGACTGACTTACAGCACAGTGGTCTAGTGGTTGGCACTGCTGCCTTACAGGGAGAAGGTCCTGGGTTTAAAGCCACTGACTGGCTGGGGGGCCTTTCTGTGTGGAGTTTGCATGTAGTCTTGGTGGCCACGTGGTTCTCTCCAGGTAATCAGGCTTTTTTTCAGTTCAGACCTGTTAGGTTTTCACTATGTTCCCTGAGACTACAAAAAAAGCTCCTCAATCAAACCTAGAAGAGCTTAAAAATCTATTTTACAGGATGACAACGTTGGCGTTTGCTGTTTGTTGGTGTGTTTCTAAGTGGCTGCTAGCTTGGCTCAGTGTAGCTGGCATTATTAGCTGTTATTCGCTGGCTGCTAAGTTTCCCATGGTGACTGCTACAGTGTTACCACAAAGCCTATACATCAAACTACTGCCAAAACGAATAACGTATGAGAAAGCACATTACTAGAATCTGCTATATCTGAAAATGAAGACCCCGGGGAATAAGGATGCCACCGAGACAACAAGAAGGAAAAATCTGCCAGAAGGAAACAGGAGGACGCAGCGATAAAAAGATGCAGAGAAAACTCACCTCGGAGCCGCTGCTCCCTGTCATCTTCGAGACAGGGGTGCGAAACCTTAAAAGGTGCTGATTAAAAGCTCTGCTTCTTTATTGGCACACATTCATATTACCAGGTGTGTGGATGTTTGCATTTTAACGCAGTCATTTTTGAAGTAATTATTTTGGTCCATTCTCTGTCTAATTATTAACTGCTGGCAGGCTCTTTCCTCCATAACACAGAAAGGTTATATATAATTGAAGCTTGTTTTAACTTGTTCTCTGTGTACCAGTTTCTCCTGCATGCAGGCTGTGTACACAGGGGAATTACAGAGTTTTAAACTGACCCGCAGGGTATTGCTAATGGCCACTTTTTCTTGAAGAATTAGAAGCATTATTAGAAGCATTTTCTGGTGCTCATCACTTGTATTTTACCAGAAAATAGTTGGACATTTCCTTTTTTACTATCTAAATAAGGATTTACAATAATGATTCAAAAATAGACACATTAAAGGGAACCTGTTACACTTTCTTTATTTTCAGTCAAATATAGAGTACACTGCTGCAGTGTAATCCCCATAAGCCTTAGCTTCAAACTTTATTCTGTTCTTGGCTCAATAAAATATAATAGACAGACAGTATGTGTAACATAGTAATCCCAGGCACACAACTCAGGCTACAAATATATATTTTGTTTGCAGAGTGCAGACAGTCATTATAAAGGCAGGTATGAACGGAGGTGAAGGGACCTGGAAATGCTCAAAATAGATCCCCTTCAAAATTTAACAGTCATATTACTTGCACACACACATACACATATGTTGTGAAATATCTCTGTGCATATGCTGACTGCTAAATGGCATGCCAACAGTCTCAACTAGACTGTCAGACAATAAGAAAAAAAAGTGAGATAATATTAATAAGCAGACAGATTCAGTATGTGTAGCTGTCCCATAAAACAAGCTTGATAACGACGAGCTGTGGAGGAAAACATCTGGTTGCTCCGATGCCTGATGTTGCATGGAAGCAATAATCTTTTCAACCACACCGATTTCTGTTTGTTGCGCAATTGTGACGACTGAACAAAAAGCGCCTGTGAAAACTGGCTTTTGCTTTGTTATCCCAAAAGGTACAGTATTGCAAATGCAGCTTCAACAATGAATCACTCACTGCTGAACACTGCCAAAGAACTGACTTAATAAGTCTGACCAAATGTGACCCCCTTTGTCCCACTCTATACACAGCTTGGATCCCTCTGCTGTATCACGTAGACTCTGGAAAAGCGGAGCGTTTCGGACATCGGAACCACGTGCGGTTCCACACACTTATTTGTTCTGGACCTACTGTACGTGTACACACAAAATTGCGCATTTTCATCCATTTTTCTAGGTGCAGTGTGGTCTCTGTTTCAAAAGGGGGAAATATTAATCACATTTATTTCCAATTGGAGCACGAGGCAGAACAGATGGCAAGAATGAAATGAGATTTTGCGGGGCCGCTCTCGCATTGCTTCGCGGAGATTGCAGAAAACTGAAGAGGGGAAGGATGTTTCTCAGTTGTGCCGGCCTGATCATCTCAAACAGATATAAATTAATTGAGTTGGAAAGCACTGATGTTAAATTAAAATCTTTTTTTTTTTTTTAAAAAAGTGACTTAAAAGCATTACTTCAACCACACACGCCCCTCCCCCTCCACTGAAGATAGTTGCTCAGAATCCCAAGCAAGTCAAAAACTGCACAAAATTGCTTAAGCTTGTTTTTATCAGTGACTCACTTGGTATCTGAAACATCACATTTTGGTCATGGAGTGTGGAAGTGGACTAAGCTGAGAGGCTTAATGCAATCACTGCTAATCCTTTAATCTCAAACTTTTTTTTTTCTTGAAATAAACTTCATTACCCAGTCAGGACTATGACTCCCATAAGCCTCTTTTTATTGACATTAGGGCTACTTCTAACGCTTCCATTTACTTAGTAGTGTATTACACATTTTTCCATTAGTTGAAATTATGGGTATTGTCAGTCATTTAAAGTTATGCTCTATAGTGTTTCTCCTTAACAGAGGTTACTGAAATACTAGGAAAGTCGATAAGTCAGCACAATACAGCTTCTTGCCTCACCTCTTGGAAATGCAAATGCAGCACATTACCTTAGCACTGATAAGTGGCTGAACACAAGATTTGACCCAAAGGCACCCCCCCTAATTTAAAGTTAAATTTCACAATAGCAAGTTGAGAGGAAGCATTTCGATTTAGGCCTGCTCACGGGGGCTTTATCAAAGCGGGGGATATATTCTTTAAATTGCTCCAGATATATGGTGAGTTATTGAAAAGCAGTTAGTGCAGCTGCATATTAAGTGATCCAGAATTGGTGCATAAAATGAAAGAAAAGGGACTTGAGGACTGAGCGATTGTGCATGACTAACACCTTAATGAGCTCCACCGAGCTCTACTTTTCCTCTGCAGAGATTTGTGTATCAGTCTCGACCTTGAAACCGCAGGGCCAGTGTTCTCTTGTTTCTGAATGTTGAGTCTCATTTTGGTTGTGACCTTCTTCTGTCCTCCCTGCAGCTGCTCCTGATGCTAAGGAGAGGACTCAGACAGGATGGGCCTCCTGATGGGAACTGAAGCAAAGGATCAATTTACATCCAGCACTGCAAAGATAAGATGTGGAATTAAATATTTAATCTTAGTTGCTTGCATCGGGAAGTAGATGCAGTCTGTTTTCTTATTTATTTATTTTTTTTGGGGGAGGGGGTCTCCCAGAGCTTGGCCTGCTAGTGTTTAGAACAATGAATGGCTCCATTTTCAGCACCATTTTTGTTTTTTTCTAAAGCCGTGAAGACAAATGGCAGCGAGACTGGATTCTCTGTAAAACACATCCAGACATCCTGTTCTTGGTCTCATCAGAACTGGACTGTATGGCAGCCAGTACAGCTTGACTCAGACAGCTGTGGAGCCCTGAAAGTTTAACCACAAATCTTTACATTGCAGAACTCTGTTATGTTTGATGAATCCAGGTGAGAAATTACCTCCCGCTACACTTAATAACTGAAAACTAAAATGGGCAGTTGAGGCGATCACTTTGCATTGAGTGATCATTGTGAAGCATCCTCAGCTGTCTAGAATCTGTCGTACTTTGGTGACAGACGCTCTAAAAAAAAAAAGCATCCAGCAAAACATGCATTTATTGTTATAGATCTTGTGTCCATTAACACTGAGTGAGATTAATGTTAAAGCAGAATGTGTGCTTCAAAGATAGTACACTTTTTCAAATGTGAACATAACCCAAGTCGAACCCATAAAATCACCAATCATAGTCGAGGAAAAAGAGCAGGAGGAATGAAAATTAATTAAACTTTATTTATTATATAATGAATTGTTAAAGCCACTGACAGATCCATATTGATGTTCACAGTTTTGAAAAAGCAAAGGAAAATAACAGAACAAACCATTTTCATGGTCTTATGCTTCCCTCTTGTGGCCAGTTTAAGGAATTGTCTCATTGTGCTTTGAACCAGATCACAGAAAGAAAGAAAATTTGTGTTTGGTCAATTAATTCTTTGTTGTAACAATGCAAATATTAAAAGCCTGTGTATTTCTGCTGTTGACTCCTGTTTGGTGTCATTTGTTGGACTGAATGTTTGAAGTCTGAAGAAACAAGACGCTGCCAGATGCTGGCAATTTAACAATTTATTCATTTAACAAACAAGGCCCTCATTAGCATGTGGAAGAACCTTAAACAGCCCGACACCTCCTCCTCATGCTGGTCAGCAGCTTCATCACACACTGCTGCGGGAATGCATCCCATTCTTCAAGCAGTATTTGTTGCAAGTCAGCCATTGTGCTCGTCATTTTGGCATGAACCCAAGTGTCCAATGTGGAGGTCAGTGTTTTTATTTCGAATGATAAGAGTTTGGGCGCAGATTGTGGAGATATGGGATTACCGCTGGTGGCAGAATCTCATCTCGATATCTCTCTGCATAGAGATCTCCTCCAGTGATTACAAATCTGATCGTCAGCACCCGGGGAACCCGACGCTCAGAACAAGAGTGAGCAGCAGAATAAGCTGTTTGGAGCTCCAACTGGCAGAGAAGATTTGGCAGGTTTTTCATGGGCTTACCCCACATACTCAACTCTGCCACTATAGCCACAAATGCATTTCCATTACATATGTTATCAGGGGAAATAAACAGGCTTTCCAGCTGTATAAGATTTGCACTGTTACGACAAAGAAATAACCATCATTTTCCAGCACAATCCACCACCTTTGCGAGATCGGACTCCCATAATTATCTTATACAATTATGGAGTCTGAAGAAATCATTGCTCTGATTGGTTGGTGCTGATTGGTTTCCAGTGCAGGCAGGAAACATGACAACAAAGAGATGCAACTGTTAGTTTGTTTATTAAGCGGCACCTGGAGAAAGATATTTTTCATTAAATTACAAAATGACTGTAAACGTACATTAAATATGCCCATATCTGCAAATAATGCTGCGTAACAATAATTCCTTTGTAGCAAACACCAGAGTTGGCCTGTTGGTAAGCAGAAGACGTTGTGGTAGAGTTACAGAACAAAATGACACGGACTGTGAGGCAAACATAAGTGTCAAGATCAGGGTAGTATAAATTTAAAGCAATATTCAAAAATGGTTTTTTTTCTATTTACATTCAGCATTAATATAAAACAATATTCAAGTCCATTTATTACATTCAAGTCTAAATACAAACTTTCGATGGTTCTGTTAAAAAAAATACAAAAAACATACAAAATCATGCTTAAACTATATAGTTAGTGCAAAATAACAAAAACATTTATATGTCATTCAGTATTTTACATTAGTATAAAATACTAAAATGAAGTGGTAATCCTGACTACAGACCTGATCTATTTATCATTTACAAGTGTGTCACACCAGTGTTTCTGGTACGGCTTCGGGGTTTTCTTTAGCCAGCACCTTCCATATATGCCACCTCTCTGTCTGCCACTTTGAAGAATCAGGGCCCTTTTCTCCTCCAGGCCCAGTGGCATCTGCTGTATCTACAGTCTTGAAGTCAGCACTCTGCTGGACCTGCTGTGGGATTTGGGGGTCATGCTGAGATTTGAAGAGGGAGGGTGTGGAGTGAGAAATATGAGTTTCTCTTAGAGGTCCGGAGGAGTTAAGGGGAGATAAACTATCAGTCCTGACCTGAAGCAATGGACATTTAGTGCATCCTGTCCTTTGTGCTAAGTTGTCCGAGCTAATAGCTCCTGGTTGGCCGCCCGCTGCCTGATGTAATAACGATTCAGGCTGTCCCTGCTCTCTCTGGTCATCAGGACCGCTGCTGCAGCGAGTCACCGGGGGGTGTGGCCTGCATTCCAAAATGCCCAATGACATTTTTGTTGCACTGACAGGCAGCTTGTTGTTACCTTGGTGACTGCTCAGCCCCTCAGATGATCCGTATGAGTCACATTCCGACACATCTCCAAGGTAACCTGGGAGAAAACATTTTTTAGCATCCAACATTTATCCCATATCCGAGGACCATCTGGAGGAACATGTACAAAGGATTCACTTACCAGCGATGCCAGTGAAATCCTTCCCGAAAAGGTCATGCCAGGTGTCCCAGAAACTGTCAGCCGAGGCCTCTAACAGAAACAAAATAACTACGCGAATTACTTCGTTTGGTTTAGCGCACATTATATCTATGAAAAATATGACAGAACCAAAGCTGTTTCCTTTTGACCTTGGAAATGTTACAGGAACATAGACATGATACTAGAATTTCTTCTAGAAACTAGAAGTTATGGAAATGATTACTGAGATGTGAACATTGTGTATTTTAAAGAACGGACCGTCTGGCAGTATTTCAAACATCAAACTCATAGCATCAAAAAACAGAACTTGTTACAAAATCATCTTCTATTATTCCCAAATACACTGTCATGTTTATGTTTTCATTAAATTTGCCTAGAGGAAAGCTAACTGTTCATCCTGCTGTCTTCCATAGATGTGGGAGTAAAATATATTTCCAAGAGCTTTTCAGTTACACTTTAATGCTGAAATGCATTTTGTTCACCTTTATCAGTGGAGAGTGAAGGAGAGGTGCTGCCAGAGTTGTCTTTTGACTGGTCGCTGAGTTTGTCCTGCCTGGGAACCGTGTCTGAGAGCAGACCGCTGTCCTGCGGGTATTTAAACCGCAGTCGATTGGACAGGACAGGGGAGTTGTTGTCATAGGGGGAAACCTCCCCACTAGATGGCTTGTGGGAGTCACTGGATAAGCGTCTGTCAGTCAGAGAGAATGACTCTTCCAACCTAAGGCTGGGATCTCTGTGGAAACAAAACAGAGACAATGAGCTTATGGATGGGTATGTTTGGAGCTAACAGCACGATTCCAGAAAAAAATACGACCTGTGGATAACCATGGGTCAACCACACAGACAGAAGGCAGAGACTCACGAGCATCGAGACTCCTTCCTCCGCAGTAAATAATCCACAACATCGGGATCAGTTTCCTGCAAACTCATCAGCAACTCGTTCTGCAGGTCGGGGGGAACCTAAGAAACCCCAATGATTCGGTTCATTCTTTATACTGACTCTGTGATTTAGTAATTAATTGCAACAGAATGAAACCCTGACATTAAATACACACTTCTCTGCATTAATTAGCTAATGTCACTCAGAAGGTTCCTGTTAAATAAGCCTCCATCACACTTTTACACCGAGTAATTTACCACATGTTTGCAAGGTGTTCTGAGAAAATCATTAAGGTAAATACATGTGTGATTGGCTTGCAGCCCGCTGATTTTCTTGACAGCTAATTTCCAGATACTTTAACTGAAGCGTGACTGCACCGAGGTTTCTGGTGAAAAACAGTAAATGTAGAGAAAACTTACACCATCACATCTCAAACCCTATAAACTTAATGTTATGCATTAGCTAGGTGGCTTTACTTTGACCATTATGTTTAACAATTCCCAGTAAACATTAATTGAACAAAAACCCTTGTCTGTCTTTAAAATCAGTCTGCACTTGGAGCTCTTACCATGAACAGAGCGTCATATGCGTCGATCATCTTTTGGACCACGCCGATGATGGCAGCACTCTCCTCTGCACGGGCAAAACTCTCTACTGCAAACTCTTTGTCTGAGTTTTTTTGCTTGTGCAAGAGGTTTGGTCCAAAGACGGTGGCTAAATTAAGTGACGTCATCTTGTTACCTGTAATCTACACAAAACAGAACACAGAATGCATATTAAGACAAAGCCATTCTACAGCTAAACTTGCATCATATCTATTTCTTTTGCACATATTTTGGTAAGATTTATGTCGAAATGTGACTGCGAGCTACCGTGCTCGCTTTAAAAAGCCAGTTTGCTGCATGGCTTGTATGCATCTCGTCTTAGGCTGCTGCTGGCCCCCTCCCTCTGCCTCTCCATGTTAAGCTGTGCCCCTGTTACGCTGAAATACCAGTGTGATTGAGGACAAGAAATATGTGAAGTGCTTTTCTAAACATTCAGTGGGAGGAAACAGCGAAGAGCCAAAGGACAGAGCCAAAGTTCTGCCACCGCACTTACAACTTTGACTAATCCACCCACAGCAATTACACACTCGTTCCGATAGCATCTCCTGTTGGCTTTTCAAATAAATTAACGTTCCTAGCGGCGACTATCACAGCCACATCAGGCACAAAATAAGACATGCTTTTTCCTGACTTAAATAATGGTGTAATTTGTACTAATTTGCCTGCAACAATCTTTAGCAAATCACATTTGTGTGATTCATTTAAATAATCTCCTCCCTAATTTTTGACACTCATTTGCCCTTCCAGTTAGGGTTATTATTCGCCACGCAGTGAAAAGAGTATTTACCAAACGTCATTAAGTGACGTTTTGCCTCGAGGCGACTGTTGTTGTTGACTGTTGCGAAATAAATTAAACTGAATGATGCTTTTTTCCACCTCAGAACCTTGGAAGTTGATGCTTTAGTTGGTTTATTTTCAAAAATCTGAACTCTGAGATAAACTTAATCCACAAACCGCGTCCATGCTTTACAGCCAGAGAACTGACAGTGTACGTATTAACTAAACGCCAATAGTAGCCTTTTAAAAGTCAATAGAGGGTTTTGCACAGAACGACAGTAAATCTGTCCCTAAGACAGAACAGCATTGGTTATTGAGAAAACCATATTGTGCATAAAGGTGCTGCATTTTTCTACAGTCCAACTGCCTTCTGATGACAGTTGGGATTTTTTGTAACTTAATATACTTTGTGATAGAATCAGCAAGTTATGAAATGTGACACCTCTGTGATGCCCACAGAGGCGTGAGTCCACAGCAGTGTGTGTCAGATTATTACCTAAATTACCGACACCTCGCTCTGTGCTTGCACCGCATGGAAGCATTTTCAGACTGCTATAAAAAACTGTCTCTGCACAGCTTCTTTACCTTGCGTCCCTCGCTGTCCAGGCTGTCTTCGGCATGTGCGGACACGGTAGACAACAAGCCAAGGAGGCGCTGCAGTGTGTCGCTGTTACAAGGAGGAAGCATGAATAACAGAAGCTGGATGGCACCGTCTTGTTCTGAAAAATCCAGCACTGCAGAAAAAAAACAAAGCCCGGCATTTAATGTCAGTTTTGAGGGAATCAGGAAAGGCACAGGATCATTTCCCTTATGGACGGCGGCTGGTTTGTTGTGCACGTGTGTTTTCCTCACACATTGTATTGATGAAGGCTGTGTAAAGTTCTCTTGTCAGCAGTGACTCAGGCATGTCTCTGAGGAATTCTTTCAGCAATGCAGCGACATCATGGACACTGTGCTCTTCATCCATGTAAACTTCCCATCCCTGGTCGAATTCCTCACGGAGCTGGATGAAATGTTGTGGCAATGGTTAGAAAGTTACTCGTGGACAAGGCCATTCTCCAAGGTGCAGAAGTGTTTAAAAGCTAAGCGGACGTCTTACTTGCCGTACTCTCTTCTTGGAACTCCCAACACGAAAAATTCCAACTGCTTGCAGAGCTAAACAAACACAAAGATGCTCTTTTACGGCTAACTTCCAAGGCATTTGGCCAAGTGCATACAAGGATATGGTGCACATTTGATAGAATATGATTTAATATTCTACACTGTATTTACGTAGCCTTACTAATAAACTTTGTACCATATTTTTCCAGGTGCTGGCAGCACTGATCCACTATCTTGGGCACCTGTCTGTAAATAGGGTTAAGGCTGAGCTTTTTGTCATGGTGCTTCTTGGTGTTGCCAGCTGCCTCTTCTGGCAGAGACAGCTGGAGTGCCTCCAAAAGACGAGACTGGTTATCATCAAGGTCAGTGATGCAATCCACAGACACTCCGCCCTGTAAAGCAGATGGGTGACAATATAAAGACTGGAGAAGCAACTGATGATGTGCCGTGAATGGCCACATCATCAGTCCATGGGGGGAATATCTAAAAAGGTCACAGATTCTCAAAGAAATAATTCGTTATTCTACATCAGTATGTATGATTTGTCAACAGGGAAGCATACCCGTCTACGCGTCCGTGGGGCTATGTCTGGTGTGCTGGGCAGTGATGATTCATTAAGGGTCTCCGAAGTGGAGCTCAGTGACGAGTTGCTGCTGGAGAGCTCTTTGTTAGCCCTTTTGTAGCTAGATGTAAGATGAAGGAAGGATAGCATCAATTCAGTGGGGTCACTGTGCTCTTCCCGCGGGTGATCGTGCCGCAGCTTGCGCATGCGGTCGTTGGATATGACATGCGACAGTGGTATGCCAAACGCCTGTGGCGTGGTGTCTATGTGAAGGGGGGGAAGAGCAAGACAGCGAGACTTAAAGTTCACATATAAGCTCCAAGTCAACAGAAAGCTTTTCTTTAGATGTGTCAGTCAGGGCGGCATATTATCCATTTTACCCTTTGGATTAGTTTCTGTAGAAAGCATTTACATTTTTTTAAGTAAATCCTGCTCAAAGTAAATATGACAAGATAAACGCCGTGAACAGTGTTCTGCAGCCGTACTTAATATTCAGAGTGAGTGAGCACATACTTTCCCAAGTGCTTTTGTAAACAAAAAAGGGAAAAGAGGAAAGAGGGGGCTGGGCATGCCTGAGGATAGGCTGTAACGAACAAGCCACCACTTAAGATTGTTTTAGTTATTTCCTTCGACTGCCTGTCTGACAGAGAACATCACTTTCCTGTTGGATTGTTGCAGCGGGCGGGGCAGCGTGGTGGTTGGAGATCACAGCCCCCCTCTGTACTGATTTTGATCGCTCAGTGCTCCACGGGTATAGAAAGCTGAGCGTGTCGGCTTCAGTGAGTCTGTACAGCTTCAGCCAAAAGGATAAAAGAGTATCTTTTAAAATGTCACAGGCTGACTAGACTAGAAACTGGAGGGGGGATGAAAGTCTTACAAGACTCAGTGGTTCTCCTACAGACCTAAAAGATAGCTGTGTTTATTTTTATCTGTTCAAGAAGTGCTCGAAAGCACCAAAGTTCCCTCTTTACTGCCACTACATCATGCTGTAAATGGCAAAGTGGGATGACACTACGGTTTATTTCACTAGACTAAACCATGATCATGTTACCTTTGTCTTTACTCTTCTCCTTAGATAATGAATCCAACTTCCTCCTGAGTGACTTCTTGTGCTTGTGGCCATCTGAAAGATGAATGAAGAAGTCTGCTGCTTAATATGTTCCTGTTCATGGTTGCTCCACTTGATATTCGCAGGCTCACGTCACAGCTGCTCAAAGGAGCTAACAAGCGCGGACAAACTGTGCGGAAAGT
>VOQJ01001688.1:28521-46569 GCA_015052665.1 Apistogramma diplotaenia | reverse complement strand
AAAGCAGGGATAAAAAGGGGGAGGGGGGGAGAGAGGGGGGGGGGGGGGGGGGGGGGGGGGAGACACAAAACAAAACCACAGACACTCCCTTTATTATTGCAACCTGAGAACATGGTGAAACATTTCCAAAGCACTACTGGATGGAGCTGTAACCACATATGCATTAGTAGTGGATACATAGTGTGGGGTGTGGGGGGTGGGCTGTACCCGCTTGTTCTCATCTCTGTACACTGCCATTGCTTTGCTGTGTTGGATCCTTTGCTCTTGTTCACTGGACAGATCAAGGCGGTCGACTTCTCTGAGGAACTCTGCTTCCTTTGTTTTATTGGCCAGCTGCAGCTTTATTGCTACACATTTCTCCTCTATTTGCCTCTTTAACTGCTCTCGCAGCTCCTTCCTACAGAGATAAAAGTGCAGCTTTTCTTTGTCACCGACAAATCTTGCTGTGCTTTAATGTAAAGAGTCATTTACATCCTCCACGTTTTACCTGTACTCTTCCCTCTCACTGCTGCTTCCATAGAAGGGTTTTTGCCACACCTGATGATGTCTGACACAACAATTTCCAACGAGTGACTTGGAACTCAGCTCTTCAAAGCAAACATGGAAACGGCACAAGTGATGCAATGATGGTGATGTTTAGTTCTCCTACCTGTAATGCTCTCTCCTCTGCATGATCAGTGTCCTCTGGTGGTTGTGGTGGTGAACATCTGGTGTTTCCAGACTGACGGTGCGTTTATGGACAAGCGGTGGATGTAAAGGATTCAGTCTTGGAATACTCTAAGGAGTATACTTTATGGATCATATTTTTTTTAATGGAAACATTACCTTTCTATGATAAACCGTACAATTAAGAAATCTCTGCTTACCTGATTAATTTTACAAAAATGCACAGAGTCTGAAATTGTGGGAAATTTCACGGCTGTGCACACCAGGCAGCGACCCTGCTGGAGAGGAGGTGCGTGAGGAATACAGACTGGTGCGGAGGCTATAGAGATGGCTGCTATGGGAATTAAGACATAAACAGAATTAAAGAATACTAGTAATACTAAAAAAGACAAGAAATGGGAAAACAAAGCTCTTTCCTTACGTAGTTTCATCTTAGTTCACTTGGTTTCTGTGTCCAATGAAACTTCCAGAAGTTTCCAAATTTCTTCTTTTCAGCTGTATTTGTCTCTCAGCATTAAATCAACATGCAGCAACACAACAAATTTAAATATTCTAGATTACTACAGCAGTACTAGTTAGAGATTAACCAGATATTCCAATGTATTTGTTGTGTTTCACAGTGGCAACAGTTGCCTTGGAAATTTGGTTACACCCCGTCAAAATAAAGCTGCTGCATGGAGTGGCATGCATCGGTGCACTCATCAAGATTAGACTGAGCCAAGGGACAAAACAGATACATTTAGGGGGCGTCCCTGAATCTCATCTACATTAAAAGACTCGAGACAAGCCGGAAGACCAAATAAAAAAACCTCAGGAATCATTTCAACTTAACCAGCTTAAAACATTTTATTCAACACAGTAAAAGTTATTAACCTGCATAATACGGCATAATCCTGAAGGAATTCAGGTTTAAAATTGCAGGTCCATCATAATGCTGATATTGTTAAAATAACTGCAGTTAGTGTGATATAAATGGATTTTCTTGTTTGTGGTGCTTCAGATTCCCAGTTTCTCGTGGTTCTCCCACAGCCAGGCGTGGTATTTGTTTAACATGTGATCATCGGGCGTCACCTTTGACATAAAACATACAAAAAAAAAAATTAGAATTAGAATTAAGATCAAACAATTAGTTTCCATAATGTGCTTATAAAATAATTGGGATTATACTCGCCTGTCTCCACTCATTCACACAGAAGATCCTGTAGGAGTCGTTGCCGTACTTTCCAATACCGTGCAACTCGATAGGGTAACGCCACGGTTTAGTTAGATACTCATCTACATGGGAGAAAAGACTGAGCTGCTTTTTTAGCCTGTTTCATATAGTCTGACTAAAACGGTACAGAAAAGACACAATAAAATAATATCCACTGTGTTGGGAATACTAAGCGTGCAATAGCCGTGTTCACAATTTCCATTAACCTGGTACCAGATAAGAAATCATCCTTTTCATACTTACTTTTTAAAAATAATTTCCATCTATATTTCTTACATCTTTCACTGCTATTTCCTATTACTATATTTTTGCATAGGTATATTTATATTTTTACACTGTTACTCAAGAGCTCTGCACATGAATTCCTATGTACCCAAACCTTGCTTGCAAGTACAATTGGCAAATAAAGTCTCTTGAATCTAATAAAGGTACTTTACATGTGCTGTACAGGAAGGTGGCTGCTGTAATCTATCAACAGGAATGCACATTCACCTGAGAAGCGGATGAGTGTTTTGGCTCTAAGCTCATACAGGCCAAGAGACCTTATAAGTTCAGACACGGGCTTCCAGTCGGCCTCCCGGGTCACCTCTGCAGACGGATAACGCTCAAAGAACTGCCACAGCACTGGAATGGCCATTTTGCCTGTATTTTAAAAAATGCCAGGATTGATACCAAATCCAGAACATTGCAATCTATGTGTATTGCATGTGTGTGTTGAATCCTACCACTTGTTTTGTTCAGAAAAACCGTGGCCACCAGGAGCTTCCAAGGATCATGGAAAAGAGTTTCCTGTACAAGGTTGAAGGGAGACCGAGGGGGTGTCCACTTCTTGAAGGCCTTCCTCCTGGGTGGGCTAAGTCCTGAGCATGGACAGTGTACATTTCTCTAAAATTACACACATATTTTTATTTAATAAAGGTTGGTATACAAACTGTACAGGCATCTGCAGCTTCTTGCATTAAACATTACCATCTCTGCTGGGTTTCCCACTGAAGTAAGGACTTGTTTTCCGCTTGCCTTCCGAGCTTTTGGACTCTAAGCAGACAGGAAAGATTTATGCATATTAAAAGAGTAAAACTGCCTCACATCTTTTGGGCTGATCCAAAGTTAAGTATCTCATAAAATGACACAACAAAGAAATGGACTGTTTCTCTCATATCATATCTCATATCAGATCTAAATGTATGCTTTTTTTCTTTTTTGGAGGGTTTTTTGTGTCAATTAAAGGATTTGGTATCTTTGATTTTTATGTATTTATAGATGAAAATGTACACCTTATAAAATGGAAGACAATCAGTAATGCACTCAATACGCACAAATTAAACAGTTTAAAAATATAATTCAAAACTTTAACAAGTTTTTAGTCAGTGTGGATCATACTTACTATTCTGGGAAACTGGTGTACAACTCCCGTCAGGTAACAACACATCTCCTTCAGCGCCCCGATGACTGTCACCATCAGTCTCCAGGTCAGAATTAGGACTGTTGTCGCCTTTGCTGTGAATCCGTCTCTCATCTCGCGCATCCTCACCTTCATTCTCGCTCTCAGTGGCAGGCTCAACCTTCAAACTTGGGACTGAAGGCTGAAAGTGTTCCTCCTTATGATGACTTGAAGGAGCTAGTCTCAGTAACTTCTCTCTCAGCTGGCCTCCTCTGGGGGGACTCCTCTGCAGTTTCACATCATCCACCTTTTCCGAGGTCAAAGCCTGTAAACAACCCTTTGCGGCCTCAGCAGTTTTTTCTCCATTCACTTCCACTTCTAATACACAAGCAGTCTTCTCTAGCCCAGTGTCAGCATCAACATGATTTTCACTTCTGAGGAAGAAAATGGATCTTTTGGATTTATTTGGAAGTGTCTCTAGAATTGCTGTTTCTTTTTCTATTTCCTCCTGCTGTCCATCTGCGGGTTGTTTCTTCCCTCTCCTCTGCTTTCCTTTGTGAGAGATTGTTTTTGAAGGGATGACAACATCATCTCTGGATGTAGTAAAATCAAACAGGCTCATGTCTAAGTGATTCCTTCCACTTTCTAGGAGGAAAGTACGCAGGGATGCTCTGGACCGGAACCTCTGCCCTTCAGGACTTAAACAACAGGAAAATGAATTTGAACCTCATCTAAGTGGTTCTACGATTAACTTCTATGTATTATCTTACAAAGACAGGATTGTGTTAAAAAAAAAACACTGAGTCACCTTGTAATGTAGACATCCAGTTTGCCTGCTGTCTTGCCTGCTTTCCGTTGCCTCACTTCTCTGACCCAGCCAGGGGGCATTGCAGAAGGAGGGCACAGAACATCCCCTTCTTTGTGACTTTGAAGATTCATGTCCCCGCTGATTTCCAGGTCAGTATCTCAGCTAGTGAGATGTATTTTCAGTTGTTTTTGAGTCCTACTGCAGTGAAGACAAGAATATAGAACCTTGGTTTTACTGTCATACAATAAAGCAGTTGTTCCCGCTTTGTTCGTGCATCTTTACTTAGATTTTACGAAAACAACACATACAAAATGTTTGCTCATTTTACAGTCTCACATAAAGCCAGTATCAACACATAACAAACCCTGGATATTACTGGACAGCATATGAACAGCAAAGCATGTTAACAAACGTGTGTGTAACGCACATAAATAATGGTCAACCTTTAGATGTGCATCTTCAAGTCTCAGCGTTGCCCTCCCGAATACTTTCTGGTGTCAACACAGGACCAGGAAGTAGCGAGCAGGACCGAGTCTGCGCAGTGCGAGCGAATCTTGACAACAAACGGTCCCTAGTGTGAAAAAAACGGACCAAGCGAGCTGCAGCAACCTGTTGATATTAAAATACGTCGGTGGTTTTTGCTTGTTAAAGGGTGGAAATGAGAGCCGTTCTTGCGTGGAAGGAAACAGTCCGTGAACAATGGTAGGAATCTATGCTGTCAGCATCGCCCCGAAGCTTGGCTGTAACGCTAGGTGGTTAGCAACGGTGGTTGCTATGTAAACTAGTGTTAGCCCGCTAACTAGCCTTAGCACTGCAGCGATTGCATTCACACCAATATGAGCTATCAAATCTCTCTCATATGAGATGTCATGCATTATATATCTCCTATAAAGACAGTAGCTTATGAAGGTTCTTTTGTAACCGATATAATCTTAGACGGAAGATCGCTAGCTTACGGTTTATTTTACTGTGTTGGGTGTTCTTCCACAGTCGGTTGCTCTGAATAACCCGTTTTTAATAAAGAGGCTTTTGAAATAAGATATTGATTTATTAGTAAGTGCTGACACGTAACTAATTTTTGTTCTTTTTCTCTTTGTTTGGCATTACAGCCGTGTTGGGAATTAAGGTAGTCATGTTTAGCTTTTAAAAGCTCAGGCTTCCTAAAAAACAGTTAAATAAATGAGCATGTGTTTGCAGAGATATTCTTTCAGATCTAAGAATCTCAGAGTAACTAAGTACGACTGGAGAAATGTATGCATTATCATGTTATTTCTGGCTATGTGAGTAAATGTTAAAGAAATTGTAGGGGTGAGGCCACAACTTCTTTAGGGAAAATTCCTGACTTTTTTAAATTCAGAAAATTAGATCTCGGATTTGTTTGCGCTCTTGACCCACATTTTCCCCCTGTGAAGTTTGCCTTCTTTGCTGTAAATTAGTCACTTCACCTTTACAAAAGCGAGGAAAGGCTGGCATTTAGAGTGCGTTCATGTTTAATTAAAAATATTTGTAGCGCCAGTGTATGGAAGAAGAAAATCATATGAAATACTGCTGTATCAATACTTTGTCACACCTTTCTTCAAAGGTTAACAATGAAACCTTCGTGCTAATTTTCATGTTGTATGAATTTTTAAAAAATATTCTTTGTTTCTGCAAACAGTGAAATTCAAAATCCCAAAATAATCAATGTACTATGTTAAAAAAAATACCCCAGTTCGATACTGGGAGGAGACACAAACCCAGCCTCGGGGGTTCCAAGCTTGTGTCCTCCTAGATCAGGAAGGGAAATTTGCATTAGGAAGTTAAGATAAGAAAATTTAAAAAAAAATCTATATCAACAATATATACAGTATAAACAACATGTCACTGTGGATGACAAACCACTTGAGGTTGGGAATTTTCCTACCTTGGAAGTCTCATGAGTACTGACAAGGCAGTCAGCAAAGACATTGCAGCACGGTTGGGTAAAGCTCTTGTTGCTTTTGCCAGACTTCAGTCCATTTGAAAGTCAAGGCAACTCCACCTCAAGACCAAGTTGAGGGTGTACAACAGCAATGTGAAATCTGTTTTGCTATACGGTTCAGAGTGTTGGAGAGAAACAAAGACTGACATGAGAAAGCTAGATGTCTTTCACAACAGCTCTCTGAGAAAAATTTGTGGTATCTTCTGGAACATGAGAATAACAAATGATGATCTGTATAAAAAGACTAAGTATGAAAGTTTGAGGGTGGAGGTTAAACGGTTGGGCCACGTATTGAGGATGGAAAATCAGCGTATTCCTAAAGTGCCATTACAATGGACACCACCTGGCAAAAGAAGACAGGGAAAGCCGAGAGCTACATGGCGACGGACGGTGACTTTAGAGCTGCAGGAGATGAGCCTTACCTGGGACCAAGTACAACATGTGGCCAATGACAGGAAGAAATGGAGGCAGCTGATAGCAGCCTTATGTCCCAAAAAGGGACGAAGAGGATTAGTAGTAGTTGTAGTGCTGGTTAAAAAGCCTGAGCATCCAGCATAAAATCTGTACTAAATCAGATATGCAGATCCATCCGCTGTGGCAACCCTTTGGGAAATAAGGGAACAGCCAAAAGAACCTTTTAAGCAAATATTTGGCATTTGTAAATTCTCACAGTTATGAAACTGGAAGCCGTTATTCTCCACGGTTAACACTGAATGTTTCACACCAAAACAGATTGTGCGCATCCATGTAATCAAGCAAAACTGTTGAATGTTTTTCCTCATTCATATAAAACTGATTTGCAAGCATTTTCATTTCTTTATTTTTGAATTTTAATCCAGAATTCTCAACATCAGTATTTCCTACCTCAGTGTTGCAGCAATAACACATAAAATCCTCCTCCATAGCAATACTAGAGGTCAACAACTCCACGGGAAACCTCCATTATATTATATTTCAGTGATGAATGGCTCCTCATAAACGCTGCTCGTGAACGAATCAATTTATTGAAAAACCATTTCAACACAAATCTGTTTTTTTTTTTTTGTTCTTTTCGCAGCGTTTATGACCTCGCCTTCAAACCGGATGGCAGCCAGCTCATAATTGCTGCGGGGCTTCGTGTCCTGGTAAGGCCTTTAATTCTTTAGCCTAAAAATGCAAACATCTAGACAATACATGCACTGTTATTTCACATTATTTATTATTTTGTCGCAGGTTTACGATGCGACAGATGGCAGCATTATCCAGCCTTTAAAAGGACACAAAGACATAGTGTACTGCGTGGCTTATGCCAAAGATGGTGCTGAATTGGTTTTCACTAAAATTCTTTGAATCAGTCATCATTTTGTCTTAATTCTTACTCATTAATGCATTATTCTGCAGGTAAAAGGTTTGCCTCGGGGTCAGCAGACAAAAGCATTATCATCTGGACTTCTAAACTGGAGGGTATTTTAAAATATACGTAAGCAGCACTTTTACTCATCGCTTTAGTTTTACAGAGTTGTAGTATTACATCCTGGTGCACAGCGCGTACTCCTCCATCATTCTTTCTTTTGTTCGTTTATCTGTAGCCACAATGACTCTATCCAGTGTGTTGCCTACAACCCAGTCACTCACCAGCTCGCCTCCTGCTCATCTGGAGACTTTGGTGAGTGCACTTTAGTCGGGAACTTTAACAAATGTTTAATTGTGAGTGAGTGCAATCCAGAGAGACTAAACATTCTTGAATGCTTCATATTTTCAGGCCTGTGGTCTCCAGAGCAAAAATCTGTAAACAAACATAAAGTGAGCAGCAAAATAACGTGCTGTGGGTAAGTCAGGTCTGTAGCTGCAACTTTTCTGTAGCTGCAGTACATTTCCCTTTGTGCATTCATGTTCCTGTGTTTCATTTATTGCCTGCAGGTGGACCAACGATGGGCAGTACCTTGCTCTGGGCATGATGAACGGAGTGGTGAGCATTCGGAACAAAAACGGAGAGGAGAAGGTCAAAATCGAGCGTCCCGGAGGCTCCTCCTCTCCCATCTGGTCCATAGCCTGGAATCCCTCCAAGTTAGTCCTGATTGTTATATAAAAAGTTACAGAAATTGAAGGATGTCTTGTTAATACATGATCATAAACACTTTTGCACTGTCCTTCTAAGATTTTGAGGCAATATTGTGCAAAATTAGATTTTGTTATTAGGGGAGCAGTTTTTGTGCAGCCAGCAGGTGGCAGTGGTTAACTGGTGAGTGGTGGACTTTTTCCTGTGATGGAGTGGATTATGATGCCTGGGAGCAGCTGTCTCTGCTCTATGATTTCCCCTATAGCCAAAGTGAGGGGTTCTGCACTGAGAACTATGATGGACCACAGAACAGGTCATTTTTAGCAGAAAAGGCAACATAAAGGTGAAAGGATGCAGGCAGTAGGGTAAAGATGGAAGTCATGAGACAAGAAACAACAGTTTTTTAAAAATTGTTATTTATTGTGTTGCTTTATCTGTGAAAGTTGGTCATCACACAGAGGTCATCACATGAGGTCAGCCAGGGAACAGCGTCTCTTGATAGCTTAGAGATTCAGGGTTATTAGATGCATAGGTACATAGCTTTATGGTGTACTCCGCCCTGAACTAAAATGGTTCTGGAAAATTAGCATAAAAAAGCTTTTCATTACTTTGCGTCATTAAACGAGTGACCCTGTGTCCTCTAGCTGAAAGGTGGCTCTCTGCTTTTCACTGTCATCATTACTTAAATGACCCGAGGCCCATCAGTACAGAATCTTGTGATTAATGCTTGTGCCTAAAGTCATTTTGTTGTTTTTCTCATAGGGATGAGCACAATGACATTCTGGCCGTGGCAGACTGGGGCCAGAAGCTCTCTTTTTATCAGCTCAGTGGAAAACAGGTGAATGTCAAACTCTATGGAACACGCTGAACATAAAACCGCCCCGGTGCTATGGCATTGTCTTGGATTTCACAGTTTTGTTGATGTTCCCACAACATCACTAATATATCATATTTAATGTTACCATTCCACTTAGGTTAGATATAGGCATTTCTCTGCAGCCCTACCCTCTCCACCCTGCAAAAAACACTTAGGATATAATAGACTCTCATCTGATGGTGGCAATTACTAACCATTAAGTGACTGAGCGGGAGTCATTTACCTTTTGTATATTTAAATGTCCTACAGTACTGTGGATTGGCCAATTTACTTCTACAACTCTTCATAGTTTTCCACAGCCTACTGCCATTCTAAGGATAATGGAAATGGGCCATTAATGAAATCTATGTATGTTTTTTAACAACAGAGGTGGGGATTTTAGCATAATTTTCTACTTATAATCAGCACATTCTAATGTTTTGTTTTGCATTGAACGATTGCTGACAGACTTACACTGGCTTAACCCCGAATGTTGGCTATCATATGTAATCTTCTTAACTCATTGCTAAAATAGCTTGGTGGCTTTGGGGTTAAAATGCCTTTCAGGTAGAAAAGAAAGTGAACTTCTCCCAGGTGTGCAGCGTTATTTTTACCAAGTTGCAGCGCTTTAAGATCACAAAAAATTTGATTGGTTAGTTTAGTCAGCGAGACCTTTGGAGCATCACCAATCATGATGTTGCAGGGACAACAAACACGGTGATACTGGATCATATTTGTGTTGGTGCACAGACACCGTGGTAATATGGATACAGTGTATAAAGTATGTTGTTATTGCAACATTTAACTGCTGAAAAGACTGAACACAGGCAGTGCTTCATGGGAAGTGCCAGAAGGCATGGAACATTGTAAAACACTGTCAGCGGTATGTGCTATAACTTGCTAAAGCAATAAGAAGCAACATGACAAAATGAGTCTGTTTGTTCAAAATATAGCGTATTTGAAACTCTTTATGGAGTGTTTCCTGTTTTAATCAGACTGTCAGGGTCTATTGAAACCATAACAGAACATTGGAAGTGGTCCTGCTATGCTTTAATGCCCCCTTCACAATTCCTTCTTCCTCCTAAATTCCCAGTTGGCGATACCGTAATTATAGACAAATATGCACTGTTCATTACTCTGCCGTTATGCCTTAGGCTCATATTTTGTCATTGGCCTATTTATCTATTGAACATGCTGTTTTGATTACAACACCAAGAATTGTTCACAATGAAAGAAAATAACTATAGATTGTAAGAGGAAGCTTTATCCCAGAGTGAGGAAAACCAGATGTACCAAATGGGGCGACCTGATATGATGTTGTGCAAATGGACTTTGAAGACTGATACAAAAGAGGCTATTTAAACCAGAGAAACACTTTCTTTTTTGTCTGGCTTTTCATCCAACACTCAAAGGAATTGGTTGAATGTACTGAGCACTTTGAAGTGTGCAGGGCCAGACAGTGGGGAGTGTTGGCCTGGGCCCTTGGGCAATAAATACAAGAAATGCTTGTTTTATTCCTATTTTTAATGTCCTCTCCTTTCTTTGTCTCTCTCAGATTGGGAAAGACAGGACTCTCACCTATGACCCATGCTGCGTCAGCTACTTCTCCAAGGGCGAGTACATAGTGATGGGCGGCTCTGATAAACAGGCGTCCCTGTACACAAAAGATGGTGTGCGGTTGGGAACTGTCGGCGAGCAGAACTCCTGGGTGTGGACATGTCGGGTTAAGCCTGACTCCAACTTTGTGGTAGGTCCACAGCTTGTGAAGCCATATGTCCAGATCAATTACTTTTACTGTGACACGCACCGTTATTTAAGTGTAGCGATAGAAGAGCGAGAATAAAAAAGCTCCGAAGTGACATTTGAGGTCACATTTGATCTTCTAACAGAGTGGCTCCTTAACTACACAGATGCACAAGCCATTTAATTTTGAAGTAACACTTTTTCCAGCTTTTCTTTCCACCGCGTTTAACTAAAAGTGACAAGAGCGATTTAGCTGCTAGCAGATTCTCTCGGTTCTGCCGTGTGGCTGCTTTAACAACAGGAACATTTTCCCACTCTCACAGTCTGTTTTTAGAAGTGTTAATGGGATGCACTGCTACATTGTTGTCTCTTACTTAGGTTTTGGGCTGCCAGGATGGGACCGTCGCCTGTTACCAACTTATCTTCAGTACAGTTCACGGCCTCTACAAGGATCGCTATGCTTACAGAGACAGCATGACTGATGTCATTGTGCAGCACCTCATCACTGAGCAAAAAGGTGCACTTTTGAATTTAAGATAGGATACGTATTGCGATGCCTCACCAAATAATTGCTTGTATGTCGCACAGCTTGACAGCGACATGATCAAGAGTAGCGTTGCTAAACTAATATGATTATTAATAACTTAAAACAGGAATTCACTGTCATTTTCCTTTTGTCATATTATTCATAAACGCCACCAGGAGTGATCAAATTAATCTAATGTAAGGGCAGCTGGCCCGCCTTTTTTTAATGAGCAGATATCTAATTTTTAAGTGAGCATCTTGCTATAATAGGATTTTCTATATAAATGAGAGATGACAGTATTTCATTTCTTCACACAAACGAGGGAGAGTTGACGAAAAAAACATTGTGGCAGCAGGCAGAATGCATCGGCGGAGATAATTAAACCTTCCTCGCCCTCCCTTCATGACTGCTCTCTCCCATTTATCTCTTTTTCTCAGTAAGGATCAAGTGTCGCGAGCTCGTGAAGAAGATCGCCATCTATAGAAACCGTCTCGCCATCCAGCTGCCCGAGAAGATCCTCATCTACGAGCTCTATTCAGACGACTCCTCAGACATGCACTACCGCGTCAAGGAGAAAATATGCAGGCGGTTTGAATGCAACCTGCTGGTCGTCTGCTCCCAGCATATCATTCTGTGTCAGGTCAGAAGACATAAAGGTCCACGGTTATTTTGTAGTGGAAAAATATACCAAAACATTCATCTAAAGTTGCTTGCTGCTATCAGAGCCTGTATGTGTGTGTGCTTTCCTTCACTTCTATTTCCTCTGGTCTCCAGTGGTGCTGCTGTTCTTTGTAAATTACACTAATGCACACTTGATTGTGCAAGAGGCTGCAGTGACATTTGAGCGCTATTAATACGGTGAAAGCACAGTAAATCAATGTTTAGACATTTACTTCAAGCTCAAACAGTCCAGAAATGGAATGGCTGTTTCCCCCAGATGTTTCTGCCTAGTTTGCAAAAGACTCCAGCTGTGCATGTGCTCTGCAGGCTCTCTCTGCCTTTCTCAACACTCTTCAAACTAGATAAATGAAGACAGTCGAAGAGCGGGACCGTAGTCTGTTGGAGCAGTGGACGTCTCTTGGGTTTCCTCCCTGCTTCTTGTCTCCGTGTGTCAAACAGAGAATGGTGGGGAGGAGGAGCGGCCGTAATGCAGCCGGTTATTTCCCTTTTAAATCTGTCTGTGTGTGACAGAGGTGCTTCAGATCTCTGTATCAGGCATCCTCATGTTTCATGCCTTCGAGAACTTTTAGACCATATAAACGGGTTGTGTTCATGTGGTCTGTGCTGTATATGTCACCGTCAAATCAAATCGCTGTTAATCTTTGTAGCATTGCTTTCTTTAAACACCTTTTGATGCTTAAAAGAGCTCCGTGTTTAGGATTTGTAAGACATTTACAAGTGTGTTTAAACTGCTTAAAGGATGCGAGTAACAGACTGTGAAACGAGGAAAACAGAAAAATTCGACAATACTGCGTTTGTCAAATCTAACTGTAGTGCCAACCTTCTGACTCTGCTCTTGTGCAGGAAAAGAGACTCCAGTGCCTGTCCTTCAACAGTGTGAAGGAAAAAGAATGGGTGATGGAATCGCTGATTCGATACATCAAAGTGATTGGGGGTCCACCCGGCAGAGAGGGTCTACTCGTAGGGTTGAAGAATGGTGCTGTGAGTACTTCAAGAAGACCCATTCTCACGCAGAGTAACCTCAGAAATGCTCACATGCCAGTGGTCCTTCACTTTGAACATAAAGAAAACTGCTGTCTTAATGAAGAAGAGAAGATGTTTTGGTTTTATTTGTGCGTCCATCACAGGAGCCAATTAGAATCGGTACTGATTCTCTATTCTCATTCATAGATACTGAAGATATTTGTTGACAACCCATTTCCCATCACGCTGCTGAAGCTGTCAACATCAGTACGCTGCCTGGACATGAGCGCCTCCCGCAACAAACTGGCTGTGGTGGATGAGCATAACACTCTCCTCGTTTATGACATCAAGAGTAAAGAACTACTTTTTCAGGTCAGCAGGCAGTGGAAAGGGCGTGATGAGGGAACCGAACTCGGCAGATTTTGAAATGCATTTCAGAGGTGCACCGGAGTGAAGCAAAATGAAAACGAGCATGTGTGCTTAATTACTTGCATTACATACAGGAACAGGTTTGCTCACAGAGCCTTGACTTGTATGTGTTCCACGGTCACCTCTGACCTCATTATTTCTGTGTACTTCCATTTGCTTTCCTTATAGGAGCCTAATGCTAACAGTGTAGCCTGGAACACCCAGTGTGAGGACATGCTGTGCTTCTCTGGTAATGGCTACCTTAATATCAAGGCGAGCAACTTTCCTGTGCACCAGCAGAAGATGCAAGGCTTTATGGTCGGCTACAATGGCTCTAAGATATTCTGTCTCCATGTGTATTCCATGTCTGCAGTGGAGGTGCCGCAGGTGGGCATTATCTTGTCAGCCTACTCGAATTTGTTCCTAATTAAAACCAGGCTGCGCTACAATACCTTTTGACCACTCCTTCTAAAGTATTCATCCAATATTGGTGAAGTTGGGCTCATAGAAACTGGAACTCTGTCATGTATGAAATACAATTATTACATTTCAAATCTTATTATATTGTCTCTGACTTTTTGACCACTACATTTACTGTGGAATTGGCCCACTCGTGGTGTTTTGTAATTTTGTAGAGCTACAAGGTTTTTTTTTAAAGCATATTAAAATAGTCCACAAGCCCACATTATTTTCCACAGTATGCTGTTGAAAGTACTGTGACTCATAGAACGTGTACCTGTGAAATGCATATAACCTTTCCTCCGTTGGCGCCATGCATCGTTTCCGCATGTCTGCAGAAAGACGTGCCATGGCAGTGGTCATTTTATCTTAAATATGGTATTAATTTATATTAAAAAGACATAAATGATGCATGTCGATGCAATTTACATCAGTTACTGGAAAAAAAGTATTTTTTAAAGATGTTTTCTATGTGGCTTTCTTTCTGTTTATTGATAAGTTTGTGACTGTTCTTTTCCACAAATTTGTATTTATAATGCATTTGATGTGGTGGTGTTTGGGGTGCCAGTCTGCACCCATGTACCAATACTTGGAGAGGAAGATGTTTAAGGAGGCCTACCAGATTGCCTGTCTGGGTGTGACAGATAGTGACTGGAGGGATTTGGCCACAGAAGCCCTGGAGGGACTTGACTTTGAGACTGCCAAGAAGGTCAGCCCTCACACACACACACACACACACACACATTGTTCTGCTTAAGTAAAACCAGTCTTACCATCCTTCACAATTTACTATGTCTCATAAAACAAGCAATAGAAATATACAAGAGGCTCACTCTTCATCATGTTATCTGCTCTCACTCACCAACACCATATGGTTAGCCAAATCAACAATGAAGCCACATCTGCGATGCAGGATTTTTAGGAAGCCGGTAATGCAAGTAAGAACACAAAGCAAAGACTATGAGAAGCAATTATACTCAACCTTTCCTCTCCACCCTTTCAGGCCTTCATTAGGATCAGAGACCTACGCTACCTGGAGCTAATCAATAGCATTGAGGTAATACGAAGTTCTCAGAGGAACGGTGTAACTTTTGTCTTTTCTGATTTCTTTCCTGGCTAGTGTATATGTTGACATCATTAAATAGTGAATCACAGTTATTGTGGTCATACAATTTTTCTGGGCTACACTTAAACCTCAAACAAGGGAGGAGCCGATGTCCTGACTGACCATTTCCAGCCGAGCAAGCACGCAGCTAAGCACGCGCACGAACCCTTAATGATCTGCTCGCCCAGCAGAGGAGAATCTGTTCTAACTTTCTTATTGAAATGTGGAAATGTTCATCTTTGGTCTGTTTTTGCCAGCAGAAATATTATACATGGAAAGAAGTGTTTGTTGCATTCAATATAAATGATGTTTACTTTTGCTGTGGCTGATGGTAGAAGAGGTTTATGAAGGTTCAACAGCCTTCACTGTTGCGTAACTCAATGTGCACGCGAATTCACATGCATAACTGTTGTGCGGAAATGTGTGTGTGTGTGTGTGTGTGTGTGTGTGTGAGTGAGAGAGACTCTTAATTTCAGCACCCAAGTCAGTGTTTGTGTTGACTGATTTGTAGGAGAGGAAGAAGCGGGGTGAGAACGACAATGACCTGTTTCTGGCAGACGTCTACGCCTATCAGGGGAAATTCCACGAGGCAGCCAGGCTCTACAAATGTACCGGCCACGAATCCAGAGCCCTGGGCATGTACACTGACCTGCGCATGTTCGACTACGCCAAGGTGATTAAATCATTGACAAAAACACGTACTCTTACATATAACGTAGCTTTGAATCAATACAGACAAAAACACCTGCAAAGTATTGCATGTTTTTGGGGTTTAGAACATATGGTTTTCTTCAGCATGTGCAGTTATGCCAAGTTGAGGCCCTGCACTGTGTTCAGACAGCCCCCCCCCCCTTTACTGTCTGTCTTTCATCTCCTCATATATCATCAGAATCTCCACATATATCATCTGATCTGCACATGCATGACCGACTTTTGCACACGTATCCCTGTACGACATAAGCTACATGTAGTTACACTTGGAAATGGGGCACAAATGAAATAAAGCGTCTGTTTTTACTTGGAACACTTTGATGAGGGGGTCAGTTGGAGCTGAGACAAATTCGAGCTTTATTATGTTTACATGCGGTTCCCCCACTTTTGATCATCAGCGTTGCATTCACATGGTGGTGGAGCAGATGACACAGCCGTGACTCGTTCATGTATATTTGTGCTCGAGTTTGTATCAGATTGTGTGCGTGTTTGATGTGGCTGCTGTATATTTATGCGGCTGTGTGGCCATCTGGTCCCTCCGGCTGTTTGTTTTAGGTAGGATGGACACCGGAGGGAAAGGCCTTCTAGCTGCCTGCTGTTTGTGTGACTCGCTTCCTCCTGTCTCACACTTGACCCACATGGTTCTGCCTCCCTGATCTCTACCTTTCCTGCTCCCCTTTCAGATTACTGTTAGGAATTTGCATTTGTTAACTCTTAGATCTCACATTAGTTGATTGTTGTTGGTCTTAATGGGGATTTCTTAATTATTGAGTTTGTAACTTTGTCTTTCTTGTTGCAGGAGTTTGTTGGAGCGACAGACCCAAAGAGTTCTCGGATGCTGATGACCAAGCAGGCAGATTGGGCTAAGAGCAGCAAGGAGCCACGAGCAGCAGCAGAGATGTACCTGTCAGCCGGAGAACATCTCAAAGCCATAGATATTATAGGGGAACACGGCTGGGCAGACATGTAGGTGTCAATCTGTCTTAAAGATTACGCATTTTGGAATACTGGTACTCCTGTTTAATTTTGATTAAGCTGTCTTTTTTTTATGCGTATGATTTGATTTCAAAATGAAATCAAAATTTCGGTATTTGTCAAGTTAATGTTATAAACGCTCCTTCTGTAGACACTCAGAACTCTCAAAAAACCCAAAACAGACTTTGTAAAGTTCTAACGAGCGTGAAAGTCAGTATTTGGTATGATCACCTTTTCCCTTCAGTGCAGCCTGAAGTGTCTTAAGGAAGCTTTCTTATAATTTCTTTGGGTGGTCTTCAGGAATATTTCTCCAGAGTTCTTGAAGGACATTCAAAGCTCTTCTTTGGATGTTGTCGGCTGCCTTTTTGTTCTGTTCTATGTCAAGATGATCCCACACTAGTTCAGTAATGTTGAGGTCCGCGCTCTGGGAATGCTAATCCATGATGGATGCTGATCCATTATGTGTCGTATCCACGTGTGCTTTTACTTCACTGGCTGTGTGTTTCGAATCATTTTCATGCTGAAAAATGAAGGTGTTGCGTATCATATCCTCTTTCCAGATTATACTGCACGATGGATCAAAATCTGCTTGTACTTTTTCTGCGTTCATAATTACATCCGTTTTTACAGGTGGTTGTAGATACTCACTACCTCTCTCCTGAACTGCTCTGTACATACCGACAATAATTTGAACCAGAAATTTCGATTTTCCTGAGATATGCCAAGTTTTCAGTATAATAGTTCTTTGGGAATCACCTTGTTGGTGCAAAAATACTTTTTATGCTTGTCAGACTGTGTTATCCTTGAAATCAGAACAATTTTTTAAATTTTTGTGGCAGGCTGCTAATGTCAAAGTACCCAAAGATACAGTTTAAAATGAGCTCTTTGCCAAGTTGTCTAGAATGATTCATAGGTCAGTGTTAAGTGGCTTAACAAGAAACATTCCTCTAAAGATGTTCAGGTACAAGAGCTGGATTAAAAATGAGTGTAACAGCGGCCAGTGTCAGTATTGCTTAATTAAGACCAAAGAAATACAGTCAAGTCTGGCTCCTGGGAAGCATAATATAAAGAAATGAGAGATGGTTTGAGACTTTTGCACAGTGTTGTATTTAATCATTGACACTGACTCGAGTACTCTGTCATTAATGAAATGATGAAACTACAGAGCAGAATTGTCTATTTAAATGTGGAGACTCCTAATTTGACATTGTTGTTTGAGATGCGGTTTGTGTTTTTAATGTAGTACCACTGTTAATGTCAGTAGTGAGTGTCATTAGTCTCACTCACAGGCCATAAGTACCAGGCATGCTAAAGGGAAGCTATGAGGGCTGAAAATGCTCCCAAAAGTTAAATACCTGCTATTAACTTTCTGTGCTTTTCCTCATCTTCTGTTAGATATACTGTTACAGTGACTGATGCTTATAGTAAACATGGCTAAAGAATCAAATAATGAGGTCAGTGTATGTACAAGTAATCCCTGTGAAACTTCAAACTGCTCTAACTGCTCATTTACAGGCAGTTTACTGAGCTTAGCTCTGTATGATGTCAGTAAGAG
>VOQJ01001688.1:6030-24834 GCA_015052665.1 Apistogramma diplotaenia | reverse complement strand
CAACCCTCTGTGCCTTTCCCATTTTTTTTGTTTTTTCTTTAGTATCTCTTGGGTTGCGCTTTTTTTTTTTGTTGTCATTATCCATTTGGGCTGTGAAGCGCTGTCCAATCAGTTTTGCAGCATTTGGCTGAATCTGAGCAGAGAGCACAGCCCTGTACGCTTAAGCAGTCACATCATCAATAAACACAACAAGCACTGCTGGCCCAGTTCCACTAGTGCCATGTATAAAAATGGCTGTAATTCCTAAACATATTGTTATTTTTGCAGTACTTTTAAAAAAAAAACAACAACCCTTGAATTAAATCTGAAATTTTACACTTCAATCATATCTTGATTGTTTCAGTTAAATCATCTGTGGCGATGTACACAGGACAGTAGCAACAAAATATGTGTCACTGTCCAAAAACTGATTGCCTCCCAAACATGAAAGAATAATTGTGCTTTAATTGTTTCTATAAATCCAGCATTACCTCAAGATCATATATCACCACTTTTATTCTTTGACTTTTCAGCATTTCACAAGGCTGGCCTTCAGAGTGAGGCTGTGAAAGTCTTGGAGCAGCTTACCCAGAATGCAGTAGTGGAGAACAGGTTCAATGATGCAGGCTACTATTACTGGATGCTGTCTATGCAGTGTCTGGATATTGCCAGAGGTGAGATGCACATGTGTCTTCAGGGCAACCAGCCATAATTCGTTAATGCATTTTTCTTTTCTAATCCTTTTACTCTGTCTGTGTTCATCTGAACCAGAAAGTGAAGAACAGAGGGGAGAAATGCTGAAGAAGTTTGAACGTTTTCAGCACCTCGCTGAGCTCTACCACGTCTATCACTCGATCCAGCGATACACAGTAAGGGCGTGATACATCCTTAACCTTAATTTTTCACAGGTATGGCGGACATAACTGAGAAGGAGTGTTAAAATAATAATGCAGACATTTGTTTAGCTGTCAGATTGATATGCCTGGAAACAGCATGAAAAACATGGCTGGAAATCTCCTGCAGTTTCTCACTTTACTAAAACAGTCCACTGTGATTCTGCCCACTTTTGAATCAACTTTTGTACTCAGATTTATCCAGGCTGCTGTGCATTTGACAAAATTAGTTCTGGTTCTGCAAGATTATGTCAATCCAAAAACGAGAGTCAGGGTTTAAAGAGAAATTTAAATATTCATAGAGGGTGCTGGGTAGGGGGACAAAAGAGAGAATTAAAGGCAGTCAGGTTGCAGTTTATTGAAGGGAAATGCCAGCTTGAAGGAACCACCATTATTAGATTCTCGAAACCTCGCTGACCCCTATTACCAACAGTCCTCTTCTCCAAGCCTGCAGCTCTAACTTACTTCCAAACAAGCAGTTTTTGCTTCTGAGCCCTGTACGGGTGACCTGGCCTGTGTCAGCGTTCTCAGTTTGTTGTTTCAGCTTTTTGCTCCGCTATGGTCACACCCCTGCAACAGAGAGGCATCGCTGTGATCCAGGCCAGAGCAGGAAAACCTCTATATCTCATTTTAACTCTCCCAGACAGGCACTATAGATTTGAACTATCAACCATAGGGATAGAGGGCTGTTAGTGTTTTTTTTCCCTAGAAAATGCATCTTTTCCTTGAGGGCACTTTGAGCAGGAATGAGGCACTTTTAAGGGTTAGGCTGCTTCTAGACCAGGTTAAAAGATAAGGAAGAAAACACTTTGTAAAGCCCTTAAACTTACATCTGTATATTCTTAACTGTCGTTATCTGTAGGATGAGCCCTTCAGTTCTCACATGCCAGAGACACTCTTCAACATCTGCAGATTCCTCCTGAACAACCTCACGAAGGACATACCACCAGGCATCTCCAAAGTGTATCCTAACATTTCAGGAAGATGACGGGGAAAGAGCTCCCAGCAAATATTTTGAGAATCAAATATCACGGGGACGTCTTAATGTGGAAAACTCTCCACGACAGATATACCATTTTCAAATCACGACTGGCAGAGGCGGTGAAGATAGAGTGCTGGAAAGTAGATAGAAGTAGGGAGAAATCAGAAGAATTGGTGCCACTCTGGAAACCAAAGTGCTGCTGAGAGAAAGAAAAGGGGTGTTGATGGGGAGGCGGAGCCGATGGCAGCAAGAAGCACATTTTCTGTTATCCAAACAAGTGCTTTGATTGCTCAACTTTGCGCAAAAGAAAAAAAAAATATGCATACAAAAACACATTGAACATCTTAATTTGAAGAAATACACACACGCACAGTCACAAACATCCGCTGCAGCGTAGACAAATCCATGTAGTGTATGTACACACTGGAGTCTGGAATGAGGAAGGAAAGCGCGGCCTTGGCGGAGGAAATCGGGCCGAGCAGCTGCAGTTCTCCGTGGCCAAACCGAAATGCTCCAAAAACTTTGAACTTAGATTTATAGTCTCAGCAAACTGCGTTGGATTTAGTTTCCACACTTAAAATTACACACGCACACACACACACACACACACACACACACACATGCACACACAGACAAAAAAACAAAACAAAAGGAAAACTGCACTTAAACAGCTCCACAATAGGATGTGCAGTGATCAAGAGTCCCAGTGCTGGGTGTGTAGGAGGAGGAGTGAGAGTGGCTGAGTAGAGAGGTAAGGACAGAAACAGCGCTGAGTTTTGGGTGATGAAGTGCCTTTGTCGAGCTGTTGCAGCTGCAGCTCAGTGACCTCTGATTGCCACTCAGAGCTCCTCTACTAACAATGTGTTTCTGTATAAATACAAATAAACAACTTTTTCCTCAATTAAAACACAAAAAAAAACCCCTACAAGCAAACTAAAGTATTACTTTCTGGGCATGCAGTCAGTGTTGCTGGCTTAGCACAACCGATGTTCTACTAATATATCGCACACAAGTATAAATACACCCACAATATTTGGAATAAGATCTCTACGAAGCCGTAACTCTGTGCCAAATATTCCTCTGGTTTATTTTTCCTTGACCTGATTATAGAAACACTTTATATGCGTTGGCCAAGCAGAGTCGACTACTCGGTGCGTATAAGCTCGCGAGGTACGCGTACGAGAAGCTCCAGGAGCTGCACATCCCCTCGCGCTTCCAGGAGTCTGTAGAGCTGGGCAGCCTCACCATTCATTCCAAACCCTTCCACGACAAAGAGGTGTGTTACACATGTCAGTGTACATTTCATTTGCCTGACATTTTAAAGCAGTTACTCCACTCGTGTGAACCTGCTGATGTTTGCTGCAGGATCTGATTGAGGGCATGATGTGTTACCGTTGCTCCACCAACAACCCCCTGCTGAACAACCAGGGGAGCGTGTGCATCAACTGCAGGCAGCCTTTCATCTATTGCGCCTCATCATATGGTCACTGACACTCATGCACACCGTGTGGAATATTTGCCAGAGAAGAGTTCATTTGTTTTGTTTTTTTAAAAATGTTGCCTATGTTATTTTGTATAGATGTGCTGCCACTGGTCCAGTTCTACCTGGAGGACGGCATCGCCGAAGAGGAGGCTCTGTCTCTGATTGATCTAGAAGTTCCTCACACAGATCAGAGGGCTGCACGATGGCAGGATGTAAGCAACGGTGGTATCCTTTGATCAGCAACGGCATGTAAACATACGCACACCGTTTATTTATATGATTTGAGTGAAACATCGAGTCCTCGCTGCGCTGCGAGTCTGTACTCCTGCTGTAACGCATTGCACTGCATCTCTTCAAAATGAAGCACGTGGCTCTCTGCCTTGTGACAGTTCTAAGAAGCTGTTTAGTCTGCGCTGGCCTTGATTCTGTACTTGTGGGTAAGCTGTCAGAACTAAGTCATCTTAGCTCTCGAGCTAATAGGGTTACTGAGGCTCTCCTGTCTCATCTTAATGACACTAACCCTCTGAGAGCCGTAGCCACAGCCCTAGTGCAGGGATTAACCTGCATTAGCCAGCAGACACTCAAGGGCACTGAGGTATGCTCTGTTCTTCCAGAGCCGTGAAGTGACTGACAGGCACAGCTAATTTTGAACACTTTGCCTCTTCGAAAAGTCTCTTGGGGATAATTGTAGAAGGGATTTTCCTGCTCTGCAAGCATAATTACTGAAAACATATGTGACAAGTAAACAAAACGTGTGAAATATGTGCATCACTTTGGCTATATGTTCTCAACTAGCCTCAATAAGATCTCCAGGCTTTGAGGATGGACGACGGTTTGGATGATGCAGACGAAGATCCGTTTACAGCCAAAATGAGTTTTGAGGTAATAAGAAATAAAAAGGACAAAGCAGATGAGGCGATTAATATTCTGCCAACTGGGCAAGCCAGCTGGACGGGGTGAAAGGACGCAGCCCGTAATGGTTCATTTTTGTGTACAAACAGCAGGGGGGCTCAAACTTTGTCCCAGTCAAGGTGAGTCGTCCTGTGCTGCGCGCCATGAGCAGGAGGGATGTGCTGATCAAACGCTGGCCCAGGCCGCTCAAATGGGAATACTTCCGCTCCCTGCTGCCCGAAGTCAGCATCACCATGTGCCCCACCTGCTTCAAGGTGCAGTGTTTATAATGCATAAAGCTGTTATAACCCAGCATTAACCGCACAGTCTTCTTGCTCATACCTTTGTCCTGTGTTTGTTTCAGATGTTTCACAGTGAAGACTACGAGCTCCTGGTGCTTCAGCACAACTGCTGCCCTTACTGTCGGAGGCCCATCGACGAACCAAACTGATCTCCTTAGAAATGCAACATGATAATCTTTTGTCTTCATTTGTTTTTTTTTGTTTTTTTTTCTGTGCTACTGCACATGTTCTTCCAAAGTGCTGTTGTCCCTTTAGCTTGCTGTGTATATCTTACAGGAGTAGCTCTTTGTTATTGGAGGCTGAATGGCTGAAGTGTGCTGGTCATTACAGAGTGTAAGAGAAGTGCACCATCAGCCAATCAACCCACTGGATTATTAGGATCAGATTACCTCGGGCCCATCAGTGATTACATCATTCACTAAAGGGTAATCGGTCTTGGGTGTACAGTGTAAAAATCTAAATAGAAAAACATTTTTTTAAGAAAAAAGAACACTATTTTGATGCAGTAGAAAACAAGTTTATGTAGATACTGTCACAGCTTTCAAAGATGAGATGATGTTCTAACATGCTTTACGCACTGCAGCTGCACTGTATGTTTGAGAAAAGCACGAGATCAGTCGTTAAGTCTCCAGAATGTTTTTTTGTTTTTTTTTACGTTGTCATAAATGTTTAAGTCTTTTCAATAAAATACATTGGCAATTTGTATTACTGCGAGTTTTCTTAATCTTGCAAAGACAATAACTGCCCCTCTGGATTTGTGTTCACGTCCCCCAGATTCTAATTGCGGTACACTCGAGGCTATGAGTTGAGCTCTGCATTATGCAGTGGTTAGGGATTAGGCTTTTACAGATGCAAATAAGTTGGGTCGCTCAAGAAATTTCATTTACAGTTGGTCCACTCAGCACGGTTCAGAGCACAGAGTTTTCTTTCCCTTCCCTCCTACTCTCTCATCTCATTCTGATGCCGCACTGATGCACATGACAGTAATGATGGGGTTTGGATAACCGTGGTTGTTACCTCTCACCTTGAAATTGCTCAACATGCTGCATATCTATTTCTGGAATTTTCTCCTTTGTGTGTGTGAGAGAGAGAGGGGCTCTCGGGTTGTGTGTCTTAATTCCACCTCTACTAACACTTCACTCTTGGCAAGCCCCTAATCCGACCAGCCTGTTTAAAAGGTGCCGCGCCTCCTCGAGGGGCTGCAGAGAACTCCTTACTTCTACGAGATCCGTTCCACCGTCCATGCTTTTCCCCTCATTTCCACTTTAACGACACCCTCATAGTATTTTATTCTCTAAAGACAGAGCAGCACAGACTGTTTTATCTACTTTTAAGGTCTTAGAAGAAGAAAAGACATCAACACCTGCAGCCATGAATGGTACAGAAGGACCCAACTTCTATGTACCCATGTCTAACAAGACTGGGGTTGTGCGCAGCCCATTTGAGCACCCTCAGTACTACTTGGCAGAGCCCTGGAAGTACTCTCTTCTTGCTGCGTACATGCTGTTCCTCATCATCTCTGCCTTTCCCATTAACTTTCTCACCCTCTATGTCACTGTCAAGCACAAAAAGCTGAGGACCCCACTGAACTACGTTCTGCTCAACCTGGCAGTGGCTGATCTATTTATGGTAGTTGGGGGTTTCACGGTCACGCTGTACACGGCCCTGCACGGATATTTTGTCTTAGGTGTCAACGGTTGCAATATTGAAGGATTCTTTGCCACCTTAGGAGGTAAGAGTGAGAGTGCGTGAGATGTGTCGACAGATTTCGGTGTGTTTTTAGAACAAAACAAGTCTTAATTTAATCTGCTCAAAAGTTTAAATATATTAAAAGATACATTTTCACAGAAAATCTAATATACTACTTGTACTCTTCCATGTGTTTAATGTCAGTGAAGAAATTTGTGCTGTGCTGAAACTGAAACCTGCTTTGTTTCACGTCTCAGGAGAGATCGCTCTCTGGTCTCTGGTTGTTTTGGCTATTGAGCGCTACATTGTGGTCTGTAAGCCAATGACCAACTTCCGCTTTGGAGAAAAACATGCCATCGCTGGCCTGGGTTTCACATGGGTCATGGCCCTGACCTGTGCTGCTCCCCCTCTCCTTGGATGGTCCCGGTACTGTTAGTTTCTCTGTCTAGACACTCACTTTGATTAATATTCTAAGGGCTGTTGTCACAGTAAAGCAGCTTTATGGTTATTGTTTTAAAAAAAAAGCTGCAAACTCGTGTAAAACACACATGCAGCACAAATACTTTGGTGATGTTGGTAGAAATCTTTGAATTATTGTGTGTTGTGCAGGTACATCCCAGAGGGAATGCAGTGTTCCTGTGGGATTGACTACTACACTCCCAAGCCTGAGATCAACAACACCTCATTCGTCATCTATATGTTTGTCCTCCACTTCTGTATCCCCCTGTTCATCATCTTCTTCTGCTACAGTAGCCTCCTCTGCACCGTGCGAGCGGTAGGAATTCCACTGCCAGTGCAATATTAATAACAAAGATTTGATATATTGTTTATCCCTGTAGAAAAATCACACTTTATTTTTTTTTCACCTTGCTCCTTTTTTCAAGAGGGACAGAGCATCACAGAGTCTCTGGAGATGTAAGGGATTTAGTGGCTCAAGGACACTTCAGGAGGGCAGATCCCTGCCAACATGGCAGCTTATACCCAGGTCCTCTAGCTAAAGGGCAGTCTGCCTGCTTACTGTGCTGTCCTGATACCCTTATTAATAATTGAAGAACATTTATAATGTATAAGTGATTAAACATAATTAGCATAATAATTCTGTTTTTTTTAATTGGCTATAATTAATTTTCTTTTATAAGTCTTTAAATTCAATTTTAAAATGTGGAAACAATCTAAATTAGATTACTTGTAACCTACAGAGAATTTTTTTTATTTGAATCTGCTGCTCGTTCAAGCTTTAGGGAGACAGCTCATAGCATCTTATTGCCGTTTTTAGATAAGGACACACCAACTGCTTAATACTGGGCCAATGTTTGACATGTTGGTTCATTTACTTATTTATTTATTTATCATCTTGTTCCAACAAACAGCAAAAAAAGCTGAATATCTTTAAAGGTTTTTATATCACTAAATAACATTCAGCCTGCACACCTGCACAAAATTGCACCACCTGTTCAGTACCAAACAGTATAGATACACCATGTATGTATGTGGTTAGCTGGTAAACAGAAAAAAGGAGATCTAGTAGCTAACTAGTTAACTAACTAGTCTAGTTAGTATAATCAGAGATTTAATCCTAATCCTAAAGCCTAATCAGAGATTTTATCTGTTAAATAAAGCAATCTCTTACGTGGACTATAGACTCTATAAATAGTCTTAAAACTCTAAACTGTTTGTTTAGGCTAACAGCTTTGCGTAAAATCTAAGTAAATTGCTAACAGTTACTATGATGAGCCAGGTGTTTAGTATGTTATTTTAGCCTGAAATCAGTCTGAGAGCAGATTTAAGGCCAGCCTTTATATCTGTGAAGCTCACAATAGACAAAGTCATTTTAAACCATTTAAAACAGTAAAGATTTTTCAGTGAAATTTTGTTGAAGCACATGTTGGGTGTAGCTAGCAGAAACAAATAAGAAGCAAAATAAAATTACTTATAGACTTACATTCTCTTGAGGCCAAGTACAGTAAACTAAATGTATTATAATGCTAATCCCGATCTAACTCTGAATGTCTAAACTAGCTGCTGTTCGCTAATAAACCCGCCAAGAGTCTAAGTCTGAATAATGTATTCAATTTATGCCGCCCCCCTGTGGTCACAAACTTAATGCACGTTTACCTGTCATAAGCAAGAATTCACATTTGTTTGAAAAGGGTAACTCATCGATGTCAGTTATGTGGGAGCTTGTTTCTGGAAAAACAACAAGAAACAAAACATTTTTTGAGTGGAGGTGTTAAGTTAAATTTTGAATTCATTTTCTCAGTTTCGATTTATTTTCTAAAATCTGAGTAATGACCTGAATTTTGACTTGTTGATGTCAATTTTTTTCAGAGGCAGAAGCAAGCTTCCATACAATAGTGCTACTCACTGCACCGTGTGTACATATGAAACATATGTATTCATCATCTTTGTGGCCTAATCAGTTTTGTTCAGCGGTAGTGCCCCGCCTCTCTCTCCTCAGCCCCAACCGGTCGCAGCAGATGACTGCGCCTCCCTGAGCCTGCTTCTGCTGGAGGTTTCTTCCTGTTAAAAGGGAGTTTTTCCTTCCCACTGTCGCCAAGTGCTTGCTCATAGGGGGTCGTTTTGATTGTTGGGTTTACTCTGTAATTACTGTAAGGTCTTTACCTTACAATAAAAAGCGCCTTGAGGTGACTGTTTGTTGTGATTTGGCGCTGTATAAATAAAACTGAATTGAATTGAATAGTGATGGGATCAGGTCTTTTGTTTACATTTGGATTAATGGTTTAAATTTACCTGAATCTGTCTGTCAGGCTGCAGCTCAACAGCAAGAGTCTGAAACCACCCAGAGGGCAGAGAAGGAAGTAACTCGCATGGTCATTGTCATGGTGATCTCCTTCCTGGTGTGCTGGGTGCCCTATGCCAGTGTGGCTTGGTACATCTTTGCCAATCAGGGAACTGAGTTTGGGCCAGTATTCATGACTGCTCCCGCCTTCTTTGCCAAGAGTGCCGCTCTGTACAACCCAGTGATCTACATTCTGCTAAACAGACAGGTATGGCATATGAGAAAATGTCCCGGTGGAATATTTTCATGTACGCTTCCCCTTCAACACAATCTACAGGAAAATTGTCTGACAGCTGTAGTCACTTTCTAGGCAAATGTTTTACATTTTAAATTTTGGCTGACTGACTGAAAATGTCCTGCTCATGTGCTTGGATTTTTTCAAATTTAATTAATTATCTAAATCTGAGTCTAATCTGTCCCACTGGATGGCTTGGAGGGCATAATTTTTGCCTTCAAACATACTACACCAAAGTAAGTAATAGACAGACATTTTTAAATGTTTTTTAAGTTTTAGAATCCCATTAAAGATGTTTTTCACTGTTTGCTACTGGCATTTCTGAGTGGCTCTGCAGTGTAGACATTTGCCTAATCAAGCTCCCTGTTTCAAACCTTGGAGGAGAAGTAAAGCCCTTTGGAGTTGCATCAGGAAGGACACATGATGTACATAAATCAAACATGCATAGCTACCTGCTTTTGTGACCCCTTGCAAGTAAGTGATTACCTGAAAGCTTTACCATTGCATTGTCTGTTTTTCACACTGGTCCACAGTTTTTTGAAGCTGAAAGTACCGAGCGCTCAAGTTTCCTTGATTGAGTTCATTTCTGTCATATAAAAGCTGACATGTAATTGTTGAATTTGCAGCTTTTTTTCCCTTCAGAATTCACAAGAATTAAATTTGTAGTTAAACTTAATTACACTTCAACAATTTGCAGGTGCTGTTTTATATGTTATTAGCCAATCGTTTTCCTGGTCTGTGCTATTGCTGCAACCATTCCTCGAGTAACTCGAATAATTAGATTACAAAAAAATCCTCGACACAGATTTATTGCTTTAATGCTTCGTTTAAACTCTGCAGCACTCAGGTGTCTCTGTTGCTGCAACGGATTTTCTTCATTTGGAAAAACGACCCTTTAACACTAAGTGAATAATCGCTGATGCGTTTTCCCACCTTTTCACTGCACCGTGTGCACGCGTGTGTGTTCTGCTCCTGTGCTGAGAATTTCAGCTGTAGCAGATCGGTACGAAAGGCTGCCCCAAAATATTTTTTATGCTTTAATCCCTGGTTAACAACTCAAAATAGAAATATAAACTTAGTTAGGAGGATGCTTGTGAATACAATGCATCGCAGCATTAAGCTCTTTTTCAACAAAAACACTGATAGCACAACACGTGCAGTCTGTCTGCCCTCACATGGCACGCACAAAGAGGCGGAGCCATTATCGAGACGGTGAGCTCAGGTGGAGCAAAAGGAAACATTTTTCTAGCGTCCAAAGGAGCAGCTTTCTTATCTTATTTCTTATCCAATGACTCAATTAATTGATGTAATAATCAATAGAATACTCGATTACTAAAATAATTTGTAGTTACAGCCATCGTCTGAGTACTTAAGATAAAATTGAGCTGTATCAGTTTAACATGGCTGATTTGAAAGCTTCTCCCGCCGCTGAGTGAATGCATCGTAACTTTGATTCGGATTTCTTTTTGTCGCCTCCAGTTCAGAAACTGCATGATCACCACGGTGTGCTGTGGAAAGAACCCATTCGGGGAAGACGAGGCTGCCGTCTCCAAAACTCAGACTTCATCCGTCTCTTCGAGCCAGGTGGCCCCCGCTTGACCTGTGCTCCCTCGCTCACCCTCTTCTGTCCCATCTGTCCCTGCTGAGACGGGGACCCACCACCGCCAAGCAGCGTTACCTTCAGTCAGCCAATCCTCTTGATTTACCTCTCCCTTTGTCTTCGCTGCAGTGTCGCCACTGCACCTTCAAGCGGGACTGATGTATTCAAAAGCCAGCATGTGTGTTTTTAATCCATTAAATTATAGAGTGTTCAGCTGGTCTCACAGATTTGAACCTGGCATCAGAAGAGGTGACCGCTTGGTGGTCATCCAACTGAGCACCAATTGAGCTCTCCACTTTCCAAAAATCACATACTGGGTGAAAATCCAACTGTAAGTAATCATTGCAGCTAAATATATATTATAAACTTGTGCTTTACACAATTATATGAAAATGTAGAATTATTTTGTTTAGATACTTTAACTCAGATACGTTTTTAGGCTCTTTTCTAGTAGCTGTGTTGATGAAGCTGAAGGTTAGCTTCTTGATACTGTCAGAGACATTAGTGCAAAAAAAAAGGACCTCCTGCAAGAAGCTGCATGTGTGTGAGGTGGATGTTTATGTATTTGAATGTCAGCATGTTAGTGTGTGTGTGTGTGTATTAAGGAGAAACAGGAATATTACCGTAAAGGCTAGGATTTGTGGCAGTTGTTCTGTGTCCTGCAATAAAAAAACAAAGCTAAATGTCTGCACGACTTTTCCCCCTCGCTCGTTTTCTTCATGAGAACATTTACAAGAATTTCTGAGGAGTTCCAGATGCTAGCTGGTGGGCTTTTAGGTGGCAGGCCAAATCATAATGGTTTTCAAATGTTAAAATTTACTGTGGCGCTCTAATGCATTTAGAAGTGAACCACTCCGAGAATTAGTATAATAAATGCCATTACTAGACACTTTAAAATCCTAAATACTGTAATTTATTTCACAAACTGACAAGTCATTTGGCATCACAAATACAGTCTCTCATCTGATTATATTGAGCGCACTTTTTTTTTCTTAAATGTAAATTTTCCCTCTTTTAAATTTGATCAGAATCCAACATGATTACCATTCATTGACAAGCACACAGATCAACACATATACTGATGCAGCTCTTCCCAGTGAACTACATTACATTTGATTTCATAAATGTCAGTCATTTATATTCTTCTATCCCGCTCCTCCTCAACCCGTCATCAACCTGCAAAGCACATTGGGACATATTGTCAAAGCACCAATGGGAGTCCAACGCCCATCTTCAGCAATCACACCTGAGAACATTGCAGGCTTTAGGAGATGAGAGGAGTTTATCATGGTCCTACTAATCCTGATGAACAGGCCACTTGAAAGCATTATAACACATCTATAAATATTGCTATGGACATTATATTACAGTACAGTGCATCATTGGCTCGTTCCCTTCAGAAAAGGGTTCAGTGCGTTAAGGTTGCCACCAGGGCTAACTGTAGGTCCCAGTAACTGCAAAGACATCCCAAAGAGCCACATCTCTGAGCTCCCACACATTCCCTCTAAAGCATAGTAGAGTCCAGCCGGAATTGTGCCTGTTTCATGGATTAATATTTGGGCAAATTTCCTGGCATCCCCATATGAAAGGAGGGACGCTTGGCAAATGTATGATGCTTGAGAGGCAGTTTTGAGTCCTTTGCTCTGCCACTTTTCATCCTGGTAACAGTCTGCTTGAAGAATAATAACACTTATGAAGGATAACGCCTGTGACCGACATTCCCAAGTAACAATGTAAGTGGGAGAAAGGCAGCTGGCAGCAGGAGGAAGAGATAGTGAGCAGAAGGTATTGGCAGGTTCAGGCTTCACTGCAGCACTCATAGATGTTGTCCTCCACAAGGGCAATGACCTGCTCAAACTTGTGGTGCAGCTGAGTGCGACGTGCAGTGGGGTTCGACTCCAGAGCGTTCACCACCTGACCAAAGGAGATAGAAAAGAAACACACAACAAAGAAGACTTTCAGTGGCCGTCGAGCATTCATGCATCGATCTATCTGGAGAGATTTAGAGAAGCAGCCGGACACAGAGAGTCGAACAAGTGAAAGGGAGCGGCAGCAGAGGAACAAGTGAAGTACTTCAGCCTCTTCTCCTGCCTTCACACCACAAAAGCTTTTGCTCTTCACATATTTACAAAACCCACATCTGCTCTGTTTTTCATGCCCAATAGTTGTCACTGTGTCAGTGGGATTTATGGGCTCTTAGCGGCAGTGTGCTACCAGGCAGAGCGAACTGAGCTGGGGCGAGAGAATAGGCAATCAGGGGCCATTCACAGAGCTCTCTGAATCAGAGTCTAAGCCCATGGCCCACGTCAGTACAGTAGCTTGACAGAGGAAAGCAGCTAAACGGTATTATCATGAGGGTGCTCCATTAAAGCACAGTCACCACTGACTAAGCCTCTCTAGAGAATAGTCACAGCAGTAAGGAAACATGGGGGAGTGCAGCAGGAGCTTGAAAAGGGCTAGTTCAAAGCAACGCATGAGAAATGGAGCAGCACCTGAACAGTCATTACGCAGATGGAGTTGTGATTACAAAGAAGGTAAACAGCACGCTGTTTGCTTAAAGTGAAAGGTATCTGTGGGCTGGAAACAAAGGCCTCGACAGACTGAATAGCGGCTGCTGCTAAGAACATCGAACATAAGAAGAAAAAAAAAAAAGCAAACTGCTGCAGATATTCAACCAAGGCATCGAATGACAGGTTGTGAGGGTGTCTACAGTATGTTACATCTGTCAACGTGGCTGTGATCTTCCCCGCTGATGTGTCACGCTCCGATATCCATCTGTGAAACTTAATACAGCAAGTGGGCTCGACTGAGGTGTTTCATCAGCCGAAAAAGGGCCCATTTCAACGGTAAAAACGTATCTAATCAAAACGAGAGATCACAAACACAGAGAAACACTGTGAAACTGCCGTACCTGGTTTCTGTATCGCTTGGCATATTTGTAGATTTCTGTCAAGGCCAGGTTGGTGTTGAATTCATTTCTGTATTTCTGCAGGAGCGACAGTGACACGTTTGATTACATTTCAAACTAAACAGCTCACACACAGGGACTTTTCGAATAATTTACTTACTCGTGACTCCTCAGCTAGGTGAGCATTCATCTCCTGCTCGCTGAGGGGTGGCATTTCTTGTATCTGCTGGTAGTAGCACTGCACTCTCTTCTTATACTCTGGGATCTCCTTGGCATACAGCAGCTTGTTGGTAGGGGAGTCCTGGAAACAAATGGCACCTTTTTTTAGCCAGGACGCTCAAACTTAACACCATGCAAATCCAGAGCTGTGGCTCTGTGTCACCAAAAACAAACACCTTTAGAACTGAACAGCTTTGGCACTTTGCTACATTTTTAAAAGAGCCACTTTAGCTTACTTTCTACACCACTACATTTCTCTCTTTTGGTGTCACTACATTTACCCTAAAGTTACAGTTACTACTTTGCACATCATGATCACCATCTGCAATATGATGCTTCATTTTACCACAAAGTACTATATAAGGCATTGCAGCTTTGCTGCTCTCATGCTAATACATCAGTAATAAACCTTTGACAAGAGCTGAACAAGGAAAATGTGCTCACTCGCATTCTGCCTTTATTATTTCGTGGGTAAATGCCTGGCATCTCCTGCTGATCCATTTTTCGAGTCCGCTTTCCCCTGCTGTCAAATTCCCTACATTTAAGTTGTGAGATCGCCATTCTTGGCCAATGAGTTTTCTGTCCAAACCCATCATTTTCTGGCTGCTCTGCTCCAAATACCATTTCAATCCAGTCGTTCTGACTTACAGACCTACTGCTGTGCCACCCACCTCCCCCTCATCCATGGAGACAGGAGTGAAACTTTACATCAACCACCTGCTGGGCCTTACTCCATCACCATCAGCATCTCGACTCTGGGATCTTCTTATAGGCCTTACACTTAATTAGGATGCTTCTCACTGATTAGCAAATCATGAAAATATAGCCTGTGTTAAAAACTGAACAACCATTGTGTGTGTGTGTGTGTGCGCGTGTGTGTGTGTGTGCGTGTGTGTGCATGCGTGCGTGTGCGTGTGTGTGTAAAAATATAGCACTCGTTCTCCCCAGTGGGTGCTTTAAACTCTGATACTTTAAGAACTTGTGGGCACATGTCAGGCCAAGGGTTCTCTCATGTACTCCTGACTCCATTCCCTTACATTTCAGTAAAAGAGCTTCCTCTTTTTGCAATAAAAGGTGTACTTCCTCCACTTAGCTGTTCTAATAGCAATTTGTTGATGACCCTATCTAAACCAGACCAAAGTGAAACAATGGAAGGAGGGAACAGTTTCCTTTGCGCACACCAGGAGACTCAAACAGCCATAACCAGAGAAGAAACATCCCAGTCTAAACAACTCTCTCCACAGTCACTTTAGGCTCTCACACTGGTGTTTATTCAAGCAGGAAGAGAAGTAGTGAGGCTAAAAGGCTGTGGGCATGTTCAAGTTTCAGTTGTGGCTGCTGCTGTGAGCGAATCTGTGTTGCGTGTGTGTTTTTGGGAGAGAGAACGGGACTGAGGGAAAGTAGGACAGGAAAAGAAGGGGTAAAAGTGACGGACAGCCACAGCTTTCAGCATCAGTGAAGGTGCTTACAACACACCTTGGTGCTTCTATGTGTCATGAGCTATTTGTGTCACCTATTGCATGTTTGTGTGCATTTAATGTGCTGAGGGACTGGATGGCTCCAGCCACAGTTGCTCCTTCTGATAGCGAACCCTCTCTCTTCCTGTCCACAAGGTCACTTCCTGCTGCTCGCCCATCTGCCTGGTAACCCCCCTGTGACCCTGTGGACCTCTATGTCCTGCATCTCGCCAGATAAGAGGGTTTCTGTGGAAACAGCGAGCCGTGCTTAGTCTCCTACCCCTCCCTCCACCCATGCTGGCTCCTGCTAATCCAGACCCTACGCTCTCCATTCCTGAGGCACATTTACAAACGGGCGACCCAATATGGAGGTGTGTCATGCCACTGTCCTTAACCTACGGGAGAAAATGTGCCCGTATCCTTGAACCCGGTGACTCCGCAGCCAGATGTGACACATTAATGAGACACACTATGCAAAAATCTGTCATCAGTGGAGGTTTTATGCTCGTCTCCACATTCACAGGTATGTATCTGCTTGCATGTACATGTGAATATTGCCACTGTGGATGCGCTTGCTTTCTGGCTCGAACCTGAAGTATATAAATCAGACTGCTTCTCTGTGAAAGAGGAGCATTATTTGATGAGTCCTCGGCTCCCTCCAGGGAGGAAGCCAGTCAGAGAGAGACAGGAAGCAGAGCGTGCTCAGGGTCACGGTGTCTGAAGGATGAGACGGATTTGTGAGCGGTGAGGACATTGACATGCAAGCACACATATACAGACAGACAGATAGACCAATGCACACGCGCACACATGCGCTCACACTGGCACACAGCACAAAAAGAGATCCCTGGTGCTCATGACCTTGGATCAGCCGACTGGGCTGAAATAACACGAGGAAAAGAGGTAGATGGAGCTGACAGTCTGAAGGCTTTGGGATGAAGGTTCACAGTGGGACTTGAGGTTTGTGTGAAAGTGTGTGTTAGGTAAATGCAGTAGATACATAGAGCTGATAGATAAATAGATACAGTATGATAAATCAGAGGTTTTCAAGACATGAAGGCAGGCAGACTGTGCCGGGGGGATCTATTTCCATATATGAATTTAAACAGACAGAACCATCACAAAAAAACTGTCAATAAAAGCACTTAGATAAAAAGGCTTTTATCACTTGGCATTTCCCTGAGAATCATCATGTTTCGTAGGTTTTTTTTTCCCCCCAGCAGCCACGTTTTCCAGTGCTATTCGTATGCGTGAGTACACTGGAAACAGGAACTGCTAATAGCAGCTTTGAAACCCCTTGAGAGAGAGAAAAAGAAAGAAGTTGACAGAGAGAAATGGTGACAGACTCACTTTGCCTAGTTGCAGGTCAGAAATGGAGCAGGCATCGATGAAGGCCTGGGCGATGACAGATAGACAGGCATCCATGTGATCTGTCTTATCAATGTCAAACACAAACTGAGGATTCTTCAGGATGTTTACCCAGAACCGTAGCGGTAAACTGCACAGACACAGAGAGATAAGCTGTTAAAAGTACTTGCACAAAGAGGCTGACAAAAGAGGATTTTAATCGGAGCGTTTCGCTGGCTACCTGTTGGTCTTCCAGATGTGCAGGGTGTCTGGGTCTGTGATGCCCCGTTTGTCAGCCTGCTCCTCCAGGAAGTCAAAAAAATATTTAACAGCCAGAGGAGGGCGGTCTGGAGGGATGCTGAGGATGGCCTGAAAGAGGTCATCCAAGAACTTCTGAAGAGTTCCCTGTGGAGGAAGAGATAAAATGTGGCTCACACATATGCAGACACATGGTTTCATGCGATGTAGGAATTTATGTGTGTCTCGTGATATGAACACGGGTAATAAAATATAGAACAGCGATGACTTGTGTTTTGTTTTGCCGTTGTTGATAACACGAGCAGCCTCTTGAGTCTGGTTACCTTTGTAGACAGCAGGCGTGTCAGGTAGATTTCAGGCAGGACTTTCTTGCGATGACTCTGCCTGTGTGACCTCTTGGTCTCCATTAGCTCATCATGAGGTAGCACCTGAAAAAAATAAATAAAAATGAACTGCACATAGCTCAAAGCAGTGAACCCCAGCACGAGTAGATGAATGAATGCACTACTGTCTTAGCAGAAGGGAGTTTTTCTGTTTCTCGCATTAGACACATGATCCAAAAACCACATAAGGGTATTTTGAAGCGCTAAATAATACAGAAATGTGGAAGTGATGGGATTTGGGAAATTCTCATGGTTTTTCTCCAGTTGGTGTGTACATCATCATGTCTCTGACTTGCTCATACAAGTCTACATGGGGGTAGGGGAAAGAAAGAAGCAGTCAAATTCCACCTACTTGTGTCAAAAAATGACAACGGAACTATCCTGCAAAACTAACTATTCACCCGGCAAATTGTATTCCAAGGAACTCATTATTCTAAAGTCAAAGGGCCCATATCTTGGCTGACGTTTATAAAAGAGCTTAAGCGGCATTAGTGCTGTCATGTCCTCTCAGCAGCTTTCCTTTTCACCTCCATTCACCCCCATTCTCTCTGTCGTCAGGCCTGCTCTGGGCTGAGTAGCAGTGGCACACAGAGGAAAAGCTCTGGTAATAAACTTAGACATAGCTCACAGAAACATTTTGATTGCCTATGAGGAGATACTCACCAAGTGTACATACTTCTCAGTATCCAGATCTTTAACTAGGGAGAGAGGAACAAAGAAATACAGCATGAAACAATGTGCAATCAGCAAGGTGGAGACCTGAGAGAATAAAGAGGACACAGGAGGAGGGAGCACAGGGGAGTGTGACAGATAGGCGGGAGAAAAAAAATCGAGGGGAGATTGACAGCGGTGCAAGAGAGATAGAGTGCATGCAAAAGGAGAAAGTGATTAAGGTGGACTGTGGGCCAGTCGGGGAGGGAAGCTGTCTGAGAGAATGAAAGAGAAAGATTAGGAGTGAAAGGAGAGAGAAAAGAGAGAGATTAGGGGAGACAGACACACGGAGTCTGTGATTGGTTCTGGAGCCGGTGTAATGAGATGGTAATGCTTGGCCAACGCTGAGAAAAAGCATTAAACCTTTCTGTTTATATACAGATCTAAACACACTTGTACACAAGCTTGCGTACACAGATATGAGTACAAGGACACATGTAGATACCTGTTCAAACACAAACACGAGTACAGGCACAAAGACAAATGCAGTAAATTACTGTACACACACACACACACACACACACACACACACACACACACACACACACACACACACACACACACACACACACACACACACACACAGGCAAAAACAAAAAGGCATTTGTGCAGATACACACACAAACACCTTCATAGCGAGTGTGGTCTCATTACAGACTTCATAGCC